>VWZW01006289.1:10232358-10294162 GCA_013397115.1 Edolisoma coerulescens
GCCGGAGGGGGAGAGTGGAAGGTGCAGAAGGCCCTGGCCCGGCTCGTCCTGGCAGGGCCCGGCCGGGCCCGGCCCGACCACCCTTCTGGCGGAGACTGGAAACCAGAAGCTCCCTTTCCTGCGGCTGTGCTGACTTTTATATGCGAAATCTTGAGAAGCAATTGGTCTACAACTCTGTCTACCAACTCAGTTTTTTTCAAGCCACCACACCTTGTTACACAGGCTTTAGCTCCTACTGAATACAGCATTTTTTTTTTTTTTTTCTGGAAACTGAACCAGCACAACAAATTGAAAAATACAGTATCTAGTTACAGAGAATCCAGTCTGAACTGAATCTCAAATACTGCTTGAACAGAAACTGTAAACGAACCTAACAAAAAACCACAAGCAATGTTTGCAGTGAAGTTGCTGCTCAAATATTTCAGTGAAACGAATATGATTTTATGATCATCTTAGTGAAAAAATATGATTTGATGATCTTATTTAAAAATAGTCAATCAGTACCAAAAAAAGGAAACCAAAAAAACCAAAATAAAATTTTGACAAAGTAAAAAAGAAATTATAGAGATCATTATATATTTCCTTTAGGAAAAAAAAAATGTAGTCATTCATTGTCAGAGAACATGTTACTGTCACTGTTAGATGTACAAAATATTCTTAGTTTCTCCCTGTAAGGGAATTAAGACAGGCCTGACAAATTCTAGGTTTGGAGTACAGAATGAGAGCAGAGTAATGAATACAAACCAGCAGCAAAATCATCTGGGTCAAGACAAAATGAAGTTCAGTAAATTCAGTAATATTGGTCTGAAACTGATCTTGGGGCACAGAAAGACTTAGGTAGCCATAGTTATCAGGCAGGTGAGCAGAAAGCAGGACAGGGCTGCTTCTCTGGACCAGAGACTCAGGCAAGCCAATGGAATCCAAGCTCCCCAAGGAGACTCTCCTCTCCTATGGCTGAGCCCCAGATGCATGATCTGGGCTTGGTTATCATCCTCCTCAACCCACTTCTTCCCCCACACTGTGCTGCTTCTCTCTTTTGTGTGCAAGATGCCGAGATAGCACCTTCAGTGGTGAGCCATCATCATGTGCGTCTAAACCCACACAAAGCATGAAAGCCTGTGCTCACTAAATGGAGCTATGGAGGTACAAGGTGTTGGCTCATAATGTAGAGAATTAATGTATAAAGACGTACTTGTCCCATGATCTGTGGAGAGAAAAAAACGGTTTCTGAAGATGACAAATGCGCAACTGCCAAAAAATTAGTTTTTATTTTCAACAGAATAAAATTAATTTAGTACCATTTTAACACTTACTATTTTGATATTTTTCAAAGCCTTTTCTACTGGATATGATGGAAGACTTTTATAATACACCTTCTTACTTTCAGTGGCCAGCCTGAAGAAAGAACTAATCAGTTACTGTCTCCTTGAGAAAAATAAAAGACATGTCAGAGTCTGAAATTTCACAATTCGCTTTGAAATTTTGCATAAAGGAATAGTTTAAAACCACTTTTTAAATGAAGACAGGCACCTGAAAGTGGACATTTTTTCAAGATTGGCCAAAAACACTGTCACAAAGCACATGCAGTGAAGTCCATCTGTTGCCGACAACTGCACTTACATCACATGCTCTCCTCGCAAGCATTCACACACGGATTTGCCATTCAGACTGCCCCTCAAAGATGGAAATAGTATTCAGTTACCTTTTAAAATTGCAACTATTACAAGATTATGGGGTTCTCACAGCAATTGCAAGCAGGACATTGCTCTAGACCAGAGAGGTAGATCTCCTGTTTGATCCTGGGTCTGGCCCTCTCTCTGTACTTAGCAGAAGATTGCTTATTTTATCCTGTTTGGTCCTTTGGAGCCAGAGGACAGCATACAATATGTCTCCAAGTACCAGACTGAGAATTCCAGCCAAAAGGATATTGAAGAAGAGACAAATTCACCTAATCCCCACATCACCCAGTGATCATTCAGTGTATGTGAAACCATCAAGCTCATGGTTTGAGGAGCCTATTCCTATTTCCACATGAAGTGCCTGAAGAATGCCTATGTCCTCCAGCTGGAAAAGTCCATTCTTTTGGCCTATGAACTACCCTTGTGAGGATGATGAGCTAGACTGCTTCATTCTTTTTTGACCAGTGTGTTTCTGAGAAAACACAGAGGCACAGCCATGCCCATGTAGCAGACACAAAAATTAATATATCTACGACTTGAATATGTGCAGCACTAACCAGCATGTAAGGCTTCAGTCCAACTTAGAAGACTTGATATGTGAATTTCAGGGTATTTAAAAAGTGTTCAGTTTATAGGACAAATGTTTGGGTTATTTAAAGAATCTCATTAAGTATCAAAGTAATTTTGATTTCTGGATTTACATATATAAAAATTAAAAAAAGAAAAGAAAGGAAAACTGCCAACCAAAACCTAAGTTCTTTTTTCATAGGCATATAGGCCAAAGAATTAGAAAATGTTCTAATATCTAGTCCATATCTATTGCAAAAATTGCTAAGGGTTGTGGAATAGTACAGAGAAGAGACACAAAGTGACAAGATTCACTTGTTTTCCTTGAATATCCCCTTCTGTCAGAAACAAAATAGCAGACGCTGTGGGTCACTGCTGACAAAAATCTCAAAATTTGAAATGACATATTTTATTTTTTGTTTTAAGCTCTCCTCAATAGCTATCTAGAAATTCCTATCATCATTTTTGGTATTTAAGTAGTTATTTACCCTATGTACTATCCACTTTCCATCATTTGGAAATCACATTTCAGTACCTACATTTCAGCAACATAAAGCTAAACTTTTCCTTTCATAACAGAGACTCACTATTCTTCAGAGCATCCCAAAAGCCCTTTCTAGCTCCAGTTAAGCAGTGTGTGACAGAAACACACCCAAAAAATCTTGATAAAGTCTCAGTAGCTTCTATATTACTAGAAATTCCCCATCTGATACATACTAAAATTACACTTACCTTTTTCCTTAACATATCATTTTGGTTTCTCATTCATTCTGTCATTGCCTCATACTTCTCAAGTCTTTCTTCTCCTGTAGTTATTTCTGTCCTTAAAGACTAATAACAGGAACAACACAACCTTGGGCCTTTGTCCTAGCGAATATAATTATATTTCTATTACTCTCTCCTCCAGGTGACCCTATTCTGCTATATGTTATTTTGATCCTCCTCTCTACTGAGGAGCACTCAGAGCTTTGTGTTATAAATAATGCTCTCTTACTTTGTGCTCCAAGGTCCTTAATGAAATTAAATATTAAATTAAAACTCTCTTCAGATTCATCTCTTCCTTTTCAAATAATTGCCAAGCTGCTTTTGAAGATTTCATCCAAGGATGTAAACAAGTATTTCTTTGGCACACATTAATTTCAAGAACTGCAAAAGATCATGGCATTTTAGAGTAACACCATAAATGCTGCAGAAAAAAAAATACATTACTGGAAATGCATTTTTAAGAGATGTAATTAAATTCCTTACCAAGGAATTTAGCACTATAACAATCACTTTTAAATACAGAAATTAAGTGACTAGGTATAGGTGGGAGACAAAATACCTCAGAATTTCATGACCAGACCTCCACACATTCAAAGGGAGAGAGCAGTGCTGAGGTGTCATCCATATATTTCCGTGAGAAAAGAAAACTACTGGAAGGAACCACTAGGCTTTTTTCTGGGAGAGCTCTCGTATTAGAAGACTCAGAAACTTATCCAAGCCCCAAATATACCCCTTTGCATGAGCACCAAGTTGAAGGGACTTTGCCTATGACACTAAATTCACCTCTAGTGTCACTTCTGGAGGTGCTGAAACACGAGAGCAATCATTCCCCAGTTGCTTCACTCTACCACAAGACACTGACCCCAGCAATAGAGCTCAAGGGATTTCCAGCTTCCCTGATTAGCACATACAGAGCTCTGATCCCCTTCCACTCTGGCAGCACCACATCCTCCCACGTCCTTGTGCAACTCACAGCCACATAAATATTGTACTAACAAGGAATACAATCACTTGTATGTCCCTGGGATGTAGGGACTGCTTCCCTGCCTGAAGTAAACCTCTTCCCCATGCTATACAACTGGAAGCTTTGTCAACTGAAGTCAGAGGCAAGAAAAGAATTATGAAAGAACCCTGCAACACTTTTAGAAACAGTGAATATTCTCTCTTCTGTTGAAGCTAACAAGAGAACCAGCAGTAGCTCCAGAGTGTCTGGGGTGGTGTGACCTCCCCCCCGCAAGGGATTCTCCCCACCCCACCTTTGAGGTAAACACAGTTTAGACATTATCTTTAATGTAAAAAAGTCAGTTATTCACTTACCATGATTTAACCCCAGTTACCAAAGAAAAAACCCAACCCCCCATTACCCCCCAGAAAAAAAAAGGGGAGATGGGGCAATTAGGTAGTTTCTTGGGCACACCAATTAAGGGATGAAATATTCAAGACATTTAAGAACCATCTGAACACAATCCTGTGCAATGTGCTTTGGGATGACTCTGCTTGAGCATAGAGGTTGGAGCAGATGACCCAGTGTGGTCCCTTCCAACCTGACCGATTCTGTGATTCTGTGAAATCCAGATTTTTCTCTCAAGATGGCAGACACGGGTCTTTCTCCACAGAGAGATCACAGTATTTCTGATCAACCTTAATCTTTAGTTATGATTTCATTCCATGTGCTCTGCAGAGCAGCTTGTTAAAAGAAAAGTTAAAAATAACTGAACTCTGCATTATGTCCTTATCATCTATTAATACCAACTCTCTCATGAAAACGTTTCTTCCCATTGCAATCAGACTAAAAGAGAGATTGACGTGTCTTGCATTCCATTTAGTGTGTATAATCAGTATAGTATTAAATTGATAAATCATTCTATGAGGCACAGAAAAATTCTAGTGTCGATTTTTGAAATGTAAATAAGTAGCACAGGGAAGAACAATTTTCAAGGAGTTTCAAATGATACAAATAACGTTTATATGCCTGAAAAAAAATTAATAAAAATAAGTTTGCAAGTGAAAACTGCTGGATCATCCTATGTCTCCTGTATCATAGTAGAGGAATGGACATATGATTCAGGAACAGTGTTTTTCCATCTCTGCCTCTTTTAATTCCTGGTGTTGAATAAACCATATAAAGGGACTACAATACTGATGACCACAGAAATACACAACTATAATTATGCAAGGACAACTGATCAAGTAAATAACCAGTTGTTTAAACAGAAATAAAAGTGAGCATGAAACCCATAGCAAAACCAAAGTGAAGGCACAGGAGCTGGTAAGAGAATGGTAGCAATGAAGACAAATAAGCCTGACACTCACTAGCAGCCTACTGCCACAAAAAACCCAAAAGGTATGAGGATGTGGATGAGGAAAGCAGGAGGTGGGGAAATTCATATCTAGCTCCAAGAATTTAATCACAGATGTAGACCTTGAGAGGAAAAAAAATAGAACATGAATTAATCTAATGAGTTCATTTTAAATGCGTAGTAACAAAAAAAAGGTCTTAGGAAACAGAAGAATTTGGACATAGATATTGTTCAAACGGTAACTATTGCAGTTCTGAAAACATTCTTGTTCCTACTGTCATCTCAGAAGTGCCCATTAACTTTATATTTAGACCACAAGATACAACAAAGATTATGGAGTAAAACAGGAGGTAGGAAGGAAAATGAAGGGTATTGCCCTGCCCTAAAAGATTAAAGTATTTCCGACAGAAATCATAATTTCAGTATATTATCTCTCACAGTGCAAGGTTTAGAAAACGTCCAGGAAGACATTTTCCAACTGTCATCACTGATAAATCAGAGAGAAATAAAACAGAAGAAAACACCACCCACTTTCACACAAATACATTTCAACTGAGTAAATTAAACTGCAATACACATGATAGGAGGGTGTCCCCCACCCTCCATTCTATATAGGCACTTCAAGATAAAAATAACAGGTATGCACTGTCATTAATCTGAAAAAAATCAGTCATCACAAAAGATTAGACAGCTAAATTATATTGAAACACAGAACAGATATATGGTGGTGTAAGTCTGTAATACTAAAAGTGTGAATAAGATCTGTTTATATCTAAAGAAATTAGAGGACAAAATTTTAAGAACACTTTTTTTTTTCTATGTTTGGTTTTTTGGGGGTTTTTTTAAAGAAAAGATAAACTATAATTTTCTTCTCCAAACGCCTATGCCCTAAGAGGACAAGAGAACATGATGGTGCAGACTGAAGTGAGAGTGCACTCCATTTTCAGGGTGTCTGATGCATGAGTCAGACAAGGGTCTGACTCTTACCTGTACCTTTCTCTCACTCCTCATGCCCTGCTATAAAGTGCTAATGTCAAATGAATCAGGGAAAGCTTTTGAATGCCTAAATACAGATAGGGCAAATAGAGACAGGTCAAAGAGCCCTGTGTCAATCTGAAGCTAAATCTCTTCATGTTCACCATTTATGTTTTGAGTGCAGACCTCCTTTAGCTTTACATAAAATGCAACTGTTCAGATCCACCCTTGGCTTCTGGTTGCTAGAGGGCATCCTTGAAGCACTGAAAATGCAACTGGTGGTATTTCTTTTGCACAACAACTTTTGAGTGAAACAAAATAAAGCTGCTGCATCAATTGCACTTCGTCAGTGAGTCAGTACAAATTGTCTTGTGATTCCAACTGGTCATTAAATAACAGATCAATCAATGAAACATCCACAAAAATTACTGGCTCCAACGGGAGTCCCAGCAACTTCACCATGTAGGAATTGTCCCAGAGAAGATAACTTAGGGTCAGGCTGCTAGATTATGAAACCAGGCATCTAGAGACATATAGCCTCTATTTCTGGGTCTTGCACTGACTCATAGCCTGACAGCAGGTGGGTTACAATTGTCTCACTGTGCCCTGAAAACAGAGAAAACTTATTTCCCCAGCTTCCAAAAATTCCCTGAAAATGAATGGATGCCACAAATCAAATTTTTGAAGTACAGTGGTCCAAATATTTCTGAGATAGTCAATTAATCCAAAAGAGCAATGAGTTGGTATTCCTCTTACAATAACACAATTAGAAACATCATTGGTAAGAGAAACTGTAGATGAAATTAAATAGCATTTCTTGATTAAAATAAATGTATAAAGCTGCCTAAATTGAATTTACATATCAAGTATGGTAAGCATTCATTTTTTTCCCTAACAGTATTTGCTTTCCAAACTTCTCTCTCCCATTTTTGCATTCCTGCTGTTGCAAAATGGCTTTAGATTTTAGAGGTTTCATTGCAGTTACTTAAAAAAAAAACTTCTGACCAGACCAACCTGAGTGGCTTCTCTAAAAAATAAATGAACAGATGTGCTACTGCCTGTTCCTCACAGGCTTTTGTCCGTATACTCAAACCTCAGCTCTTTTGGGGACAAAATTGTCACTTTGTGTAGTTCAAACACAAAATAAGACTCACCAGTTCAGTAGAGCAGACATTATACCCTTATAAAACATTGTTAGGCCAAATAGATGTAAGGAATCACTGGATGACCTTAACCAATTTGTTTGGGTTTGAGTTTCGTGGGTTTTTCTTTGTTTTATTTTGTTTCATTTTGTTGGGTTTTTTTTAAGGAAGGAAACAAGATATAACTGATTTCTTACATTTCACATTAGATTAGAAATAAAATCATTAAGCAGAAAACATAATTCAGGGAACTTAAAATAAAAAGTTGAATTGCTGCCTGTAAATTCGCTGCTTTTTTTACAGATATTGATTTTATTATGGTTTTGATTTTGTGTGTGTGTTTGTCTGATATCATTTATAATGGTAGTCAAGTTATATGATTTGCAGAGAAAAGGCTTTCTGATTTATATGTCTGGAAATGATGACTTCTATTGATGTCAGTTAAATATCTGATCTACAAACACACTCAGATTTCAAAAGTTCAGATTCATCTTCTACAGGACCGAACTGATGGATGTCTTTGGCAGCAGCCCCAGTTGTGTTTCATGAGCCAATGTAAGTAATGAGGTAATTTTGATTACATGCAAGAAGAAAGAAGTTTGACAAAGACACTTAATGAAACTAGCAAGATAGAAATGGTCTGGCATAACTTGCTTAAAATAAACCTAACATTAATAAAAGTGAAAATAATCAGAAGATTCACACATAATTTTAATATTTATTAAAATCCTCTGGCAATACATTAACTCTCTTTTTTTAATTTTAGTAACAGCCTATCTTGACTGAAAGATGCAGGCACTTTTCTAGTAGACTGAAAGGTTTAACAGTTCTGTTACGATTCCGAGAGCATCTATCTAACCCCCGCTGAACTCTCATCTTTGTCTTACTGACTGGAGATCAAGAGTGAAGCCCTGGTGCTCTGTGCTAAACCTTGAAGTTCAAAGATTTTCTGTGCTTTTCTGCTGTTTCCATAAAAAGAAGAAAGGCTGATATTTTCCCTCTTGGTGTCTACTCTGATGGGTGTGATGTCACCACTCATTCAACAGGAGCAGAAAGGTAGTGAAGCAAAAAAAAAAAGCACTTCTGGGTCTCAGATTACATCTTTAATTTTTGCTCTCAAAGATCCAGATTTGTCTTTTTCTGAACTGACAGAGACTGAAATATCCTCTGTAATCTGTGATACAAGGTTCTCCCCAAAAATGAACATTAGCCCAGTAAAAACACATTCACTCCCTTTGACAAGGTCTGCCATGAAGAGCCTCTTGGCATGTTCCTTGGATCTAGATGTACAGGATCTTTTTCAACACTAAGGGAATAACAATGAATTCTTTTCCAGGTAAATCTTAACTAGCTCACTTAAAAGATGGCAGATGGAGAGGAATATATCATTCGTAGTGATCACAGTCCTATACTGTTTGCCCTTCTTCTGAGTGAGTCTCCAAAATTTCTCCGTTCCAGAGAAATAACCTGCACAGTAGCCAATTGCAAAAGCCTTTTGTGAAGAGAAGGCACAGGGATGCATCACTGAGGATCACAGAACCAAGCCTTTGAGTGTTGTAGCTTTGTTATCATTTGCGCACTGGAAAACATAGCTTTAAACCAATGATGCTTCAAAATCACTATCTGCGTTTGCAGACAGCTACACAGCTTCTTTTCATAGCTTGTCTCTTACTGCTCCTCTGTTGTTTTGTTGTGTTTGTTTAGTTTTAAATGTTCTTCTGTAAATGGGAACATCTTTGATGTCAGAATCTTCAACCTACAAAGTCTTTACATCTTAAAAATCAATAGCACTTTGTTAAGGGTTACTTAATGCCATCTTTGGGCAGAGATTCCAGTTGTCTACAACAAAGTTTCATTGCATATTGTTGGGAACCTGGGAGCATTTCTACTCCACTGCAGGCAAGATGCCATCATGGTTATACATGTTAGACCAAGTTGTGTCAGCTATTTTAAATTTAATAAATTTAATAAATTTAATAAATTTAATAAAAGTATGCTCAGTAATTTCTGTTACGAAATCCTACAACTGCTGAGTAAAATGTCTGCTTAAACTTATTATTTCTCCTCTTGCCTTTTGTTTCTCCCCAACCTACACCCTCTATCATCATCTTACTGGAGTTCTGTTTTAACCTTGATTTTAAAAGGAACCTCAGGAAAGTTCTGCAGGAGTGATATTTTGCTAAAAGTCTGGAGATATCTGTCATTAGAAGCAATGTTTTCAGAGAGGCCAATCAGTCTGGTTGGCTGCTCTAGATGAGCACAACTTCACTTCCATGTCAGTACCAACAGAAAGGTCCCATGGGAGCTGAGAGCTTCTGCCCTCCAGGAACTCCTGTTATCTTCTACAGCACTGTGACCATCAGTCCCCTTTGTGGAACCTATAATAGAAAGCCAAAACTAAAGATGGCAAAAGCTCATATAACAGCAATCCTTCGGACATGTGAGGTATTTCTCTATGGAAATATTTCACATG
This sequence comes from Edolisoma coerulescens, assembly GCA_013397115.1. Lineage (NCBI taxonomy): Eukaryota > Metazoa > Chordata > Aves > Passeriformes > Campephagidae > Edolisoma > Edolisoma coerulescens. Next base: position 10,242,260 of record VWZW01006289.1, read on the forward strand.
GCAGGGCCCTGCTTTGTCAGGCTGTCAGACAGCCCAGGAATGCGAGAGCAAGGTCTGCTCCAGGAGTAAAGAGTACTGAGAGGCAGTGGTGAGAGTTGGCACCAAGACTTCATGCTGATGTGGGATGAAGCAATCTGCAGAGCCCAGGTTAGACCGATCCAACATGTTACCGAGCCCAAGGCCTTTCCTTGAAAGAAGTCAGAGTTTCAAGGCATTCACTCTGTTACTGAGCTGCACAGACTGTCTTACACCACTGATTAATGTTCCACTTGAATACACTGGAAGGTGTCAACTTTGTACCATGCCTCACCAAGCACCTGAGAGGTGATTAAGCAGCACTGGCACACAGCCTGTTATGTTTTATTGATTAATTACATTGGCACACCTAGAACTTGATTGTTCCCTTCAATTGCTGTTTCTCTCAATACCTTGTTGCTTCTGGGTGTGTGATATACAACAACAAAACTTCATAAAAGGGGTGCGCTTGTCATGTGAACATCATAAACTACGTACATCAGCACTGCTCATAAGAAAAAACACAGAAGTAAAATGATTTTTTTAAACTTCCTCACTTCTTGCAGCTTCCATACCTGACAGCTACCTGACAGCAGAAAGAAACTTACATGTATATTATTTGTGATGGGAGTAGGCTTCAGTCCTTTTCACATTACTTTGTCATTCTCAATTCACATTGCCATTTCTCAAACAGTAGATTTTTCATCACACGACAAATCCATCCAGCAACACATAACTACGGCACCCAGACAAGTCAATGCTCTGCCCGCTCAATTTCTCTGAGAAAAATTGTGGGTCAGATCTTGAAAAGCATGTCATGATAACAGTGCCCCAACTGGTCCCTTTAAGAGTTAAAATAAAGACACCACAAGGAATCCACGCCTTGTAAATCTTCTGATGTTCAGGAGTCTGCAATGCCAGACACCCTCAGCACAAGTACTTAGCATAATTTTGTGACCTCAACAGATTTTTTTTGCCTTCATGTTGACAGGAAAAAAAAAAAGTTAAAAAAGAGGAAAAAAAAAGGTGATCTAAGTGCTTGTACATTAAAAGGCAACTTTGGTCTGCTTTGTGAAACTTCTGACCTGCTGGCTTTATGAACAGGCATCTCTTTCTGTAAGTTTAAAGTAGATGCCATGTATATATACACCATTAGGTCTTGGACTTTACTGGACATTTTGTAAATGTAATTTAAAAATCAATATGAGCTTTGGAATAATAACCCAATTAACATTAAATTGCTGAGTTTTCCTTGTCTATTTTATACAAGATTGATCATTATAATTTTTTATGCTTAAATTACTAAGATAGAGCAAATTACTTTTTATTTTAATGGTCAGCCCATATGGTTCATTCAACCTGCATTTCCAATAGCTGAATTACTCACTTGCTTTTCAGCTAAACCTAAAAACTTTGCAATCCTTTTAAGTGTGTTTCCCAAGGAAAAAAGTATTATTTCTCAAATACTTCCAGGTGGGGATGGAATCCATTCAGCCTTTCTGCTCTTTTCAGCAATCAGCACTGACTGAAAATTGAGAGTCTCAGATGCATATACAAGATTTGGACACTATCTCTGTGCACAGTTCTCTGATGTGGAAGTATAAACTCCAGCACACAAATTCCTGGTCACCACGTTGGGAGGCTAGCTGGATGGGGAAGGACAAGCAGGCAGAGTGAGGAATCACCCTGAGCTGCTGCTCAGAACACCTTGTGCCGGAGCAGTCCTCAAAGATCCTTGGCGGGTCCAGGAATCCCCACTGCAAGTGACCACTGCAGCTTTGCTATGGAGGTTGTACTTTCTCAGGACTAGGTCCCAGGGTAATTCTAAGGATCAGGAAGCAAGCAAGAGACTTGCAGCTAAGAAAGATGGGGCACGTATTCAAACATTTATGAATTATTAGCTGAGTAATGCAACACCATAAAGAACTGTATTATTCTGAATATAAAGAAGTATTGTTCTGAAATTGTCTTTATTGTAGTGCTGTTGATAAACACAGTCTAAGAACCCTTATGATTTTCTTCAGTAAAAGAGATCCAGGGCAATCCAAAGAACTGCTTATTTTGAATGGCAAACCCAAATTTTAGTGAGACTAAAATACAAACCTGAAAATGCTGCATCCCTGGTTTTGAGTCCCATGGAGAGCTGAAATATCTTCCAATTGCATCTGTTACTAGTGAGACATGAAATAGTTTTTGGCTTTTATTCATTCAATTTTCTTTCAATACATTAATTTCTCTAAGGTCTCCAAACATCAGAGTTTCCTCAGTTACACTTTCCACTTAGAAATCTTGCTTTTGGTGAATTTAAGAGTTCTGATGGGGATGTCAGATGTTGCTGTGCTGCTGCTGCCAAACAATAGTCTTTGTCCAAACAGACTGCCAAATACCCAGAAATCCCAAGAAAATGGCTACTAAAAATGTTTAAAAAAATTGTACACAGTACACAAAATTATCCAGCCTTTCTAGTCTAATCTGGTCCATGTACAGCTGGTCCATGGATATTCTAGATGAATCAATCATTTTTAATGCACCTGCACTGCAGGTAATCTCGGTATATTCACGTAGCACAGATACATATGTTTGTATCTGAGAAACCTTTCCCACCATTCCATTTCACAGCCTACAACTCTGTTTTTGCCCTGACTGAAAAAAAAAAAAATCTGAAGCAGAAATCAAGACAAATCCAAGTAAAAGAAAAATTAAAACTCCAAACATGAAAATACTCACTTCCTAATGTTCACCTCTACTACCTGACACTTAAGTGTTTTTATGTTTTAAATACATACATATTCTGTGTTGCTGCTGAGATCAGTATCATCCCAATTTATATCACATATCTATCGATATTCTCAAACTTACTCTTTTTTATTCCATCTCACTTCATGCTCCTTCAAAGAATGAAGGTAAATAAAACTGATTACACAGGTGCTTTTATTTCAGATTTCAGGTAGATTTTCCTTCCCGGGGTAGAAGGTGCAGATTTTGAAAGCACCAAAGTTTTCATCTCTCAGGTGCAGCCATTTCCAATAATAGTACTTTTGAAGAAAGTCAGCAATGGCACAATGTTTATGCCTCATGAAGCATGAGTTTGCAGTCTCATAACAGCTTCAGGAAAAAAACAGCTGCATGAGATTAACTAAAAAGGAAATAGTACACAGTATTCTCTTAAGACTGAGGAGAGTTGCCCAATATTTCTACAAAACAACCCTTTGTCAAGAAAATACAGTGTGACCACTCTTACAGTAAGTTTTCTGTCAGTTTTTAAAGGGTTTCATTACAGTAAGGAAAGAGAAGCAATTTAGATAACTCAACCCCATTTTATTTTTATTAATAAAACTGGATATCTGCCATCAAAGTAACCATCCAAACTACATTAAAAAGATTTCACGTGCAATCAGGTTTTGAATGTTAAACATCACCAAAAATTCCAGCAGTGGCAGTACAGTAGCTATGTAAAAAGAACAGAAAACATTAACAGCTGCTACAATGGTAAGTAAGATTTTAGGAATAAACTCTCACAATTGACCAAGGACCTGAATTTAGTGTTTGATAAGATAGCATCTTAAATTAGTATTAAATTCAAGGCATAGATTATTTGACAATTTCCTTTTTGTATTTACTCAGTTTTTAGAAGTGTGGAAGAGTTTGCAGACATGCAAAAGGTTTTAAAATATTATATTATTAATTAATTATCACCTTTATTTAACATTTCAATTTCTTTTCTCCCTTGAAATTTCAAGAGACAACAAGATTTAGTTCTGATTTCTATACCAAATAAGCCATTATTATTTTTAGCACGGGTGCCTACTAGAGGTCAGAGTGAAAGATTTCATTTGGGCTAACATAATTACATTGGGCTGCTCACTTGTCACAGTGCTTATGGGAGTCCAAGTTTTCCATAGGACCCAAGTCAGAAAAAAACAGATCTTAATTTACAAGACATCTAACAGTAACCAATAAGCAACCAGTCCTGTTAATGCCTCTCAATAATCAATTTCCATTTTAATCAGATTTACTTTCCTGGAAGATTGACACATTAATTACTAAGTTGTCAAAAAATTTATGTCATCCCCTCCTGAAGAGCTCTCATGAAGTCATGTCACATCCCACCCACTCAATCACCGCACTGGAAATTGATCCGTGACCATCAGTGTTTCCTCCTAACTGCACCTCATGATGCTGTCACAGCTCATCCCTGATGACAAAACTACTGTCCCTTGTAATACCAGCATTCTCCCCATGAACAAACAAATCCAAGAGCTACTGTGTCAGCATTAGGCATGGTCCCCAAACATGGACACTTCTACTTCCTCCAAAGCTTCTTTCACTGACAGGCTGATAGAACAGCTCATTTTCTCAATGGCCTCCAGGTTGTACTCCACACGAGGTATTAAATTCACAATACTTTACAAATTTTGAGTGCTTACAATGCAGACATTAAAGTTATCATCCTACTGCACTGGAAAGAGAGTGCACAGTTGGAAATATTTTCAAACAGCATGGATTTCCTTATTGTACCTATCAACCAAGAGACTACTCTTATGCTCCAGAGATTGTATTTTCTCTTAGTTAAAATTTTCAATAAACACTTAAAAATCCTTCCTGAGTTGTGAAAGAAACTCCTATCACAACTTCTGCTGGAGACTCAAAACAGATTTCTTCTTTATTCAAATCCAAACAATGATAATGAAACAGACTTACCATTTTTAAAAGGTGTTTTACACCTCAGCAAGATCACAAAATGGCTACTTAATTTCATCCTAATAAAATGTAGTGTACAGGCTTTGAAATATAGGCAGCCTTGATTCAGGATTCAGAAGTCCTCCAAGAACCAAAAGAAGGCAGAAATCCACCCTCCTGTTACGGGGCCCCAGGGCAGTATCTGTAGCACCGAATAATGCACTGCCATCCCATTTCAGGTGGTTTCTCACTCAGAAGGAAAGCAGGTGGCAGGTGAAAGAAGAGGGAAAAAACTGATGCATATAATGACCTTACTGAGTCCTTAAATCTACATTTTCTCTCAAGTAACACACCTATTTCCCAAATTAATCAAATAAGTAGTAAGTAACAGTAGCATGAGGAAAATCAGCCTGTGATTACTATATAAAATTTTGCGCGTTTTATGCTGAATTGTTCAGAACCTAGGAAAAATATGGTGTTATGACGTGAGATGCTTGAAACTGAAACTAAACAAAACTCAAATGACACTGGCAGGAGGTGGAAAGTTCAAAATACACATTAAAGAATCCTGATACAGATTCCTTCACCTGCAATAAATTATCTGAATCAAATTTGTAAGAACAGCTAATTCTTGATTTTACTGATGTGAAGGCTGGATAGAGACACAACCTTGAGCACCACATATTCACTTCCAGTTACTATGAGAATTTTCCCAATTTGTAAATACTTGCACAAAGATTTACAGTTAAGCTCAACCTCAAGTTGGGCTGCTTATCAATAGGAGCAATTATTAAAATTATAAGAATTTTTTTTAAAAAGAAATCAGAATTCTCCATAACATTCATTCAATTTTTCAATCATTCCTTTTCAACTATTGCAGAATGAGATATTTTCCTGAAATCCTAAGGCTCAAACATCTCAGTCCCAAACATCACCTGCACCAACAAGCAGACCTTAGGCACAGAGTCACATCCTGAACATAATACAGATTCCTTGTTTTAAAATACTTGTAGAACTTTCAAACCAAAGCTGTAGTTTTTTGGTCAACACAGCCCAGAATTTCTAATAAATACAAAAGCAGTTTCCCAAGTTGCTAGAAAGATGGAATCCCCCTCTTAATTACAGCTACAGTTGCTGAGGAACTTGCACCCTGAGGAATGTACAGATGTCTCGCTGAGCCCACATTTTTGCTCCATTTTTTCTTATAAACATTCACATGGTGGCTTCCGTATAATCGAGTTTAGATGAGTATGATTATGATATTAATTATGAAAGGTAACATAACAGTCATCAGTCTTCAGGTCTAGTCTACAGTAAATTGGCTGTGTCACTTAAAATTAAAAACTACTGTGAATTGATGCAATAATTACAAGACTGTATTTATGTGAGGCCTGAAATTATTTATGCTAGAACTTACTGATCTCTACATACAGTAGATCTGTAACACCTCAAAACTACTGCTACACCTGGTCTTTCAACAAGCCATAGTCATAATATCTTTAAAATGGAAATGAGATGCAAGCAAATTAATACTAAACCTAATGTAACAAATAAATTCTGAGATCACCATGGCAACTTCCATGGCATTAAGCACGAATTATGCGACAAAATAATTATTACTTTCATTGTAGCAATTCAATATATTTAGAATTGTGACCATATTCCTTCCCCAATAGATATTTCCAAAAAATAAAAAATATTTCAATGAAGATTACATCTAGAAGATAATTTTATATTCTCTAATTTCTGAGAGTCAAATAGAATTAATAGCCAAAACCAATAAAACTGGATCAGTGTAAAATGATCATAGGCTACATACTAGCACATACGTAACATCTAATTCTGGAAAAGAATAGACAAAAACAGACTCTTCTCTCCCTGTTGTCTCTCAGGTCTGAGGAACATTATTCCCCTTCAAGTTCTGCCTGGAGTGGTGGGTAGTGATGGATGCAGCATATCTTACTAATTTTTCTACATGCCCTTCTGACTTTATCAAAAATCCTTCACACATTGCTCACACAACAAGTGGACACAGAATTTTAGAGATTAAGACAATACCAGAGATTGTTTCACTCTGCTCTGTCTGAAGTTCTCCAGTGAACCTGCTTAGTCCCTTTGATTCCTGTGTCACATTGGAAACTAATGAGAATTAAGTCTCTTCTAGACTAAACCTTCCCCTGACTACAGGATAGGAGCTTCTACCAATGGACTTATGTCTAACACTGGACACCCAACCTTACACCCAGCTGCAGTAGGACATGTTCTGTTTTCCCAAATCCCCATGAAATCTAGTTGATATTTCCTTTTTCACTATTTTCACTCCCCCAATGCCAAAATTTCTCCATCTTTGTAGTCTCTTTCATAAAAGGTAAAAGACTCAGCTTGATCTTCATCCATTCAGTCCTCAAGTATTTTAATATTCTAAGCTTAAGAAAAATGGTTTATGCATATGAATTTACAACTTCCTCAGAAATTCCCCAGCTCTTCCTGTTGCACAGTTTGTGACTGGTATTTCCTTTATGTAATTACATAAAACAGAGTAACTCCAACTGTTCCATTATTTTTCCAAAATCTACTTTAGACTAACAGTTCTGTCATCTAGTTTTAAACTATTTACATTCAAGCCTAATATTTGCTTATTATTTCACACACTCTTGAAAATCACTATTAACGAACTAGAGCTTTGCTCTTTTGCAATCCTTCTACAACTTCTGGAATGAATTCAAGAAGGGGATTGCTGATTAAAGTGAGTGCAACTTATCTGGGTTTCCATTACTTTTTTTCTGCAGTTCTTAAATCTTAGATTTATGGCACTCAACATAAGAACCATCTTGATTTTGCTTAATATACAGTTCTTGTACACATCTGGCCTCATTTGTCCTCTAACATGTTTGTTCTCTTGCTAGACTACTAACAGTTTACAGTTAAAAAAATAATTACAACTACTTTGCCCACTTTGGCAATTACAAGAAAAGACTTTTTTGATATCTAAAAAGCATTCTTAAATATTTTTTAAACATTGTTCATACTTTGTCCTCTTTAAATAACATGTCCAGAATTATTGGGCTCTATTGTTTTCAGCTTTAGATAAAGAGCTCTTTGAAATTCCCAATATATTTACTGTTGATTTGCATTATATTCTGTTTGCTAAAAAGCATCTAAGGTCAAGTCTTGATGTTTTCAACTTACTTGTCTGTGATACTCTGGTCTGAAAATCAATTTCTCCTCATTTGCTAAGATCAGGTCTCTGTAGCTTTACGACATGTTGGATGCAGAGTGGAAACAGAAATGTGCTTTAGAACACATTTTGATATTAGCTGCATGAAGTTTCTACCATTATCATCTGAAGAGAAGCCTTGTACTTACACAGCCTTTTCCTCTTGCCCCATTCTAATCTGTAATTATAAGGCAGACTGGAGGCCTGAAGCAGTCCCTAAATTATAATCCATCATGCATATTATCTGTTATGACATTTTCCCATAAGCAATTAAAGATTCTTTATGCTTATGTCTTGTCAGTTCCTTGAACATGATGTCTTTTTTTGTTGTTTTGGATGAAAATGTGTCCTTCTTAAAAAACACTGAAATGTCCTGCTACCCACCCTACCAGGTTATGCCAAAGTCAGCAAGTACCAAGCTGACCTCAGGGAACCGACTGGACACCTCCACCATGGCTCTAAAATCTCTTTCTGACCTCTGGGTGATAGCAAAAATTTTGGAGAGGCAACATGACTTTTAGCACCACAATGACACTTGTCTAGATTTCCCATGAATTTTAGGAAGTTCTCTTGCTTACATTATCTAGGCCTACTCTGAAATTCTCTCTGTAGCAGCAGCGCACACCTGGGGTACCTTGTCCGTAGGAGCTCATCTAAGGCAGCGTGCCTCAGTGCCGAGCTGCAGACGCGCTTCAGCCCAGTACGTGTTTACAAGGGGTGTTACAGACATTGCTGGACATTGCACAGAGACAGTGTAATGGAAAAACATGCTAGAAGACAAAACTACAGAAAATACTTTTTTTTTTCATTTATACACTGATTTTCATGGACCAGATAACTATCTCTCTGTTCTAGAAATACTAAATGTGAGACATAAACAGCTTATTAAAAAAGTTTTATATGCTTATTTGCAGAACTCCAACCAACTTTGATACCTGCCAAGAAGGGACTGGAAAAAATTAGTTCCAAATATCATAAATTGCAATTTTTTTTTTTTTTACTGTAAGAACAATCTAAGCAATACCAGGCTTAATCAGAGCCCAAGTATATAGAGGATCATGAGAAATGTCTCTTATATCTCACTTTTCCACTCTAGAGAAGCTGAACACTTTTCCTTTCTTTGGGAAGACCTATTTGGATATTAGAAGCTAACTTTATGGTACTAACATGAGAAAAGTGAAGGTTACTGTTTTTTCTAATGTACACTGTAAATTAATCTACCATGGAACAATCACCATATTTTTTCAGAGCAGGAGATTATTAAAGCTTTAAAAATTTATGAAGTTCATACAAAATGCCCAGCGAGCAGCTGGATAAACACATCATATGATGGGTGATCAACTGGCTGATGGGTTGGACACAAAGGGTTACAGTGAATGGGGTGGTATCAGATTGGTGACCTGTCACTAGTGGGGTTCTGCAAAGCTCCATCCTCGGCCCTGTCCTCTGCAACATCTTCATTACCAACTTGGAGACAGGACTGGAAGGGCTACTAAACAAGTTCAAAGGCAATACAAAACTGGGAGGAGCTGTTGACTCCCTCCAGGGCAGGGAGGCCCTGCAGAGAGACCTCGACAAATTGAAGGGCTGAGCAATCACCAAACATGTGAAGTACAACAAGGGCAAATGCCAGATTCTACACCTGGGATGGGGCAACCCTGAATGTGTGAACCAGCTGGGGAATGAGATGCTGGAAAGCAGTGCCATGGAAAGGGACCTGGGGGTCCTGGTGGATGGCAAGTTGAACAGGAGTCAGCAGTGCCCTGGCAGCCAGGAGGGCCAAGCGTGTCCTGGGGGGCATCAGGCACAGCAACGCCAGCCAGGCAAGGGAGGGGATTGTCCCGCTCTGCTCTGCACTGGGGTGGCCTCACTTCCAGTCTTGTGTGCAAGTTTGGGCACCACAAAATAAAAAATAACATTAAACTATTAGAGAATGTCCAGAGGAGGGCTGTAAAGATGGTGAAGGGCCTTGAGGGGAAGCCATATGAGGAGTGGCTGAGGTCACTTGGTCTATTCAATCTGTAGAAGAGGAGGCTGAGGGGAGGCCTCGTTGCAGTCACAGCTTCCTTGTGAGGGAAGCGGAGGGGCAGACACTGATCTCTTGTCGCTGGTGATCAGTGACAGGACCCAAGGGAATGGCCTGAAGTTGTGTCAGGGGAGGTTTAGGTTGGATATTAGGTAAAGACTCTTCACCCAGATGTTGGTTGGGCACTGGAACAGGCTCCCCAGGGAAGTGGTCACAGCACCAAGCCTAACAGAGCTCAAGAAGCATTTGGACAATGCTCTCAGGCACATGGTGTGACTCCTAGGGATGGTGCTGTGCAGGGCCAGGAGTTGGATTTTGATGATCCTTGTGGGTCCCTTGAACTTGGTTTATTCTGTGATTCTGTGCAAATAGCCTCTCATTGGGAAAAAAAAACTTCACAGCGTTCAGCTACTCTTGCAAGTCTTGCGCCCTTTTGAATGGGTCTCTGAGTCCAGCACACTTTATAAAAGCAGAACTCACAATTTATACAGATACTATGCAAGTTACAAAAATTAAAACCAGAACTTCGTAAAAGAATTGCAGATGTATGAAGTCAGCAGAGAGCCACATTTGACCCAGCCATCCTGTACTGGATGGCACTGCCACCTGCCTTCCTGCCTGCAGGAAGTTCTGTTCAGCTGGTATTGATGAATTTTAATAGTCGGCCTTAAATCCTCTTAAAACTGATTGTTCCACTGAGTAGATATTTCAGGCACACTGGACAGCTGTATTAAATGTTTTTCTTTGGGATTTGATTACTTACAGTACATTGAGTTTTAATGCATCAGCCTCTGTTAACACTGGATTGATAGTATCTTGACTGGTTACAATCCGAAGTTATTACAACATGAATTGCAGGCTGCTGCCAGTAAGCTCTGGATTCTGCCATGTAAGTTATCAGAAATTCAATGTTCCTACATATCACTGAAGAACAGAAAAATTCCATATAAAATACCGCTTTATCATACAGCTCAATTTTCAATAGGAAACATTATCTAAAAATAATGAATAAACACAACACATGCTAAAGTACAGATGCATGAAATAAAAAAAACATTCCAGCTGTAAAAGTCTTCTTCTCTATTCAAACCTTTCCAGTGCAGAGAACCATGATGAATTTTAATGGATTAGTCCTCCTAGTGAAAGACTTTTGCTTAGTTCTAACACCATTAACAGTATTGAATGTATGTACTGCAGAAAAGGGATATTCTAGAAAGATGGCACCATCACAGTTCACCACTTTCTGTTTAAGAATGCTTCCCTTTACCATAAGCATTTTCATCTACCAATTATCCTTTTATTTCTCCGGTTCAGTATTAATGTGGCATTCAAGCAGCACTTATTTACAAATTCTAAGTAGTTACCTATAGTCCCAAATAATATCACTGTCTTATCAAAGGGAAGATAAAATTGATCTGTAGTTCTGAAGAGAAATGGCTGAATTGTTAATAAAAAATACATAAAACTTTTATATGTAAGCATGCCAAGATCTGCTTATGGAATCATAGACTTATTAAGGTTAGAAAAGACCTTTAAAATATTGAATTAAATCGTTAACCCAGCACTGCCAAGTTCACCACTAAATCATGTCCCTCAGTGCCACATACACACATCTTTTAAATACACCCAGGGATGGTGATCCAAGCACTACCTTGGAAGGCCTGTTCCCATGTTTCACAACCCTTTCAGTGGAGACATTTTTCTTAATACTTAATCTAAACATCCCCTGTCTCAACTTGAGGCCATTTTCTCTCCTATAACTTGTTACCTGACAGAAGGGGCTGACCCCCACCTTGCTACAACCTCCTTTCAGGTAACTGTAGAGGTGCTTGCATGGTTTCTAACACATCAATAACCTTGTCTCTTTGCTGCCACATGCATCTCCATCCCCTATTTCCACTGAGATGGCAGGCCAAAGGACCTTGTTAGCACACCCTCCCTCAAATATTGGTATGCTGTTCCCAGGCTTATCTCTGTCAAGGCAAGTTTTATTCTCTTCTCTCTTCAAATCTATCTTTAAACTCTTTCAGTAATCCCTGTTAACCCCTGAGCCATGATCCTTTTCCCTCTTTGATACAAGTGTACCCCCTCTCTTGCCATCAGGCTTGATGTCACGCAAACTGATCTGTCATCAAAAGGTTGTAGAGAGCCACTGACACCAGGCTCAGAGACAGGTCTTGGTGCGCTGGCTCTTCCTGCTTCTTCCTGCATCACTCCCTGCAATTGGAAGGATGAGGAGGACACTGCTTGTGCTCCTGATGCCTTAACCAGTCCTCTCAAGGCCCTGCAGTCTCTTGTTTGCCCTCAGACTTCCTGCTGGGACTTCATAGCTGCCTGCCTGGAAAATCAAAAATGATAATAATCTGTGGGCTGTACCAGGGTGAGAAACTTTCTCTTCATGTCTTTAATCTGGGCCCCAGGTAGGCAGCATATTTCTCAGATCTTGTGTCCATATTGGGCCTTCTGTTCCTTCCAGAAAGGAGGTTCCTGTGAAAATGATGCATTCTCTTTTTTTACAGGAGTTTTCATGCAGGGCATAGGCCCACTTACTCTGGTAGCCAACACCTCCATTCTCGATGAACCGTCATGCTCATCATTGTTTAGTTCCACTTGCATGTGGAGCAATTTTCTTCCTGCAAAGGCGCCTTGAAAGGTGGGGCAGTCCCAGAGGAGACATCAGATGTCTGCTGCATCAGGCAGTAACTTGTAGCCATTGTCCCCTAACCCCGAAGTCTCTGTGTTTAGCCAGACAACAAAATAATAGAGAATCCTGCATATTTGTGCACCCTTTCTGCATGTTGGGCCTGTCTCAGGGAATGTCTCAGGTGTGAATGGTTATACCATTTCATTATATGTTGGGCTGCTGCTAGCATCTAAAAGTAATGTAGACATAATTTTCAAGTATTCTTGTAAAGATACTTTAATCTTGGGAAATATTAAATAGGGAAACACCTATTTCATTGATAAACCATCAAAAAAGTTAACCAATTATGTTCTGTGGGATTTTACTTAAACTGAAATGATTCTTTACCTCCTAATTTCTGAGATAACATTCTCTCCTGTGGGACAGGAAGAGTGAGACATCAGCATTTGACCATCTCAATTGCAGCACTGCACTAAATACAGCCCAGCTCTCACCACTGACTTAAAAAACAAAACTTCAGATTTTTTATATTATGCTATTTTAAATCAGAATTGATTAAAAATACTTAGCTGACTTACTCTGATGAGCAAAGATGTAATGAGAAACTATTTCAGGCAAAAATCAATAGTATGTAGTCAGCAGAAGAGAACACCGACATTTAAGTCCATTTCCATGACAGGTTTTTTCCCTCTCATATGATAAAAATAAATTGTATTATCCAGCAGCCATTCATCCACATTCATTTCCAAATGCATTTTACTTCTTCAAATTTAAGGACATAGATATCTTCTGTTTCCTAGCTTTGAAAATTTGAACTGAGAAAAACACAAAATGGCATTTAACTGGAGTGATATTCCTTGGCTTATACCCTGAGCCATTAGGCTATTACACAGAAAAGGGATGCCATTGATTTACTCCAGTTTCATTTTTAAAGGGCTGAATGAACACTAATTCCTTCTCTTAAATAAGAAGCCCAGGCCTTTGACAAGTTGGATGTGTAGCTTTTGAATTGGCATAAAAGCATGTCAGAATTCCAGGCTGAGGTATGAGGGACTACAGAAGCTCTTTTGGGGAATTACAAGGCTCTTCTATCTCATTATTTTCCATTTTGACTAGTTCTGTACAATCTCACGCTGAAGTGCAGCAGTGCAATACATCTTAGTATTCACCAGTCTGATACTTTAAATACTGCTCTGCAATGCCGATACTCTCCAATAAAGTGTAGAGGAGTTTTAAATAAATATTCTACCCCTCTATACTGTCTGTCCAGATCCTTCAAATTCAGTTTTCCATCCCACTGCAGAAAATGTATAGAATTGCTGCCTACCTGTTCAGGCTTTGCAGCTCTGTAGCTGCATCACTCATCAGATGTGCACCACTTACCAAATAAAGTGCTGTACTCGGTGGCTCCCAACAGAATGCAAAAACTTTCTGGGAAGCAAACCAAAACTGCTTTCATTACTAAAATTGTTACACTTCATTCAAAAATGTAAAGTAAATAGGGAACTGGTAGATGATTTTACGCATTCTTTGTCTTACTTCATCACACATGCCCATCCTGGATAAATGAAGTAGGGATGGTTCTTCTATAAACACCTAGCCTTGCTGTCCAAAAAACCCCAACAAGTAGCTAAAAATTACCCCACTGTTAATCAGCAAAGCTGTAAGGTCTAGAGGTGCTTAAAAGCCACAGCCAAGCAGCAAAGCAAATGTTTTTAAAGAATTCTTAATTAAGATACATTTTAAGTAGGACCTTTTGTGAATTTTGAAAATCAGATTTTTCCAATAAAAACAGTACAGAAAGAAACTTGTCAGTCTTCACTTTTTTGGCATTTACCACCTTTGCAGATTGAGCAAGCTCCATTCAAACTGAATCAATGGAATATTTATAAAAACCCAGGCTGCTGGGTGGTGAACAAAAAATATTATAATAATCAAAAATTTAGGTGATTCTCTTTATGCAAAATTACTTTGTAGCACTAAAAGCTGTCAAGAAGGAATAGAGTATAGTTATAAATGCAAAATAACCAATGACCCAAGTTTCAGTGTCAACTTCACAGGGAAGTGCACCAAAGGAACAAGCATGCTTCAAAAAATCAGTGGGAGCTTGGTATTGACAAAACACTTTCCCTATGCAAACAGGAAATTTTGCAGAAAAACCCAATAAAAAAACACTTTACCAGGAAATAACACCAAATTAGTATTTCCACAATCTATCTTAAGTGCATGTCAACTTTTAATTTTTTCCCCCAAACAAAACTGGCACCTAAATTTTTTTTTTTTGTTTTAACAATCTGTTTTTTCAGAGCAAAATAATATTTATACAGTCACTGCATCTAAGCCTTAGAGATTGTCAAAATTAAGCTGCCTCCTGACTTGTGAAACCTCTATTGGTATCAATGAGATGCAGAGAAATTTATATTAAGATTTCTTCCAGCTAAAAGGGCACATCAAGCTGCTTTATTGCCCTTGAAGGAGGAATAAGACATATTTCATCCATTTTCAAAAGGATATACACAGGTTTTCTATGTATCAGAAGAACTGGCTCTACTTTATGGCAAGAGTGGTATATTAACACCTTGCAGAACTAAAAAATGAGTGCAAGAGAAAGAGATCTTGGGCCATAAAATCTCTCATAACTGTCATTGAAAAAGCCTTTTCCTCTTCTTAGAGCCCCTTCTCTCGACCTTTGCTAAATTCACATTGAGACAAATGTGCTCAAATCAGTAAGGGCCATCTTGGACAAAAATGAAACTTCTCAGTTTCTGGATTTCCCCAAAATTGATTTACAGCAAACAGTCCAAGAATCTGAATGCCTACAAAACAGCTGGCTTGGAGGCAAAAACAAACAAGAAAGACTTGCCATTGAACACTTTCTCTTTAGGCATATGCCAGACCTCAGAATGTGCATTAAAATTATTATTTTAATAATAATATTCTCTTGGAAATTATTAAACAAATATGGCCTATTCAACTGAAAATAGGTCCCTTCTCAATTAGTTTTCTTCAGAAGGAATGAGACAAGGAAACTCTTCCATTTCGCCTTCTGTCTTCCTTCCTCTGGATTTCCTAGCAAAGAAGGACAGTTGCTTCCTCCTCACAATTACTGGCATGGAAGTACTTTTAAGTGGGATTTAACTCTGGAGTAGGCCCTGCTGTGAACAAGCGATTTGTACTAAATTGATTCCAGAATTCCCTTCCAGCCCATATCTTTCTATGCTTCTACTGAGCTTTACCAGTAGTAGCCATATCAGATATCACATGAATACTTGGAACCTTTCTAGAATCTGCTCTCACCTGTGTAACCTGATAGATACATATCTTCTCCTACCTATGGCATTCTTACAGTGTATGTACTATATCACCTCATAGGGTAGAACAGATTTCAAATATTCTGTATATAATTTTCCACTGCAAAATGGATTTGATTGTTTGTGGGACTTTACCTGCCTTTAGCTGGCAGTAAAATTACCAGATTTTTCAGGGAGATAGTGTTCAAGGTCAAGAAAGCACACTCCTATGGTATATGACAATCCAGGTATACTTGACTCATTTGTTTACTACCAGTTTTCATTTCCTTCCCATACTTCATCTATCATAAATTCATACTAGCTGCCTACAAAAAACAAAACAAACCAACCAACCAACCAACCAAAAAACCATACCAACCAACCAACCAACCAACAAAACCCACCAAAAAAAAAACAAACCAAAAAAACCCACAAAACAACAACAACAAAAAAACAACAACAACAAAAACAACCCACAAAAAACCAAAACAAAACAAAACAGAAAAGAAAAAAATCCAACCCTCCACCCACTCTATCAGCATTCTAATAGTACTGTTTTTATCATCTCTAACTTACACAAAAATTTACTGGTAAATAGTAATCACCTAAATATTTCAGTGTTGACAGTAAAGACTTCAAATATTGTTAGTTTGACTCTGAAAGTGAGACTTACAGACTACAGTTGTCAGCCCCTTTGTTAAAACCTGGCAATTTCCACCAAGTTTGAAAGAGTGGAAATTTAAGTCTAAGGTTTCCACTGTGAGGAAAAGCAATGATGTGATCCTCTCTAACTAGCCTTTCTGATCAAAGACAGTTACTATATTGCTTTGAAAAGCCACAGCACTTACTGCCTCTTGCAGATTCAGTAGCTCACATGATGGCGGGTAAGGAAAAAAGCTGAAAATCCTGTAGAAAGGAAATACAGAACATGGAACATAATTGGGGAATCAGATGGTATAAATGAAGACTACAGAGATTCATTGAAGAAATGAACACAGGGTGGTGCAAGGGGAGAGAAAGAAATTGTAAATGAGATTATATTACTGCAGCTAGAGTGTGTAAAATAAACTGTAAAATAAAGCTTTTATTTGGTTGCTGAGGACATACTCCAGATAACAGAGGCATAGTTATCAGGCGTCTTAGATAACTTCTATCAGAAACATTGTTCCAAGTAAGTTAACACAACCTTTAACGTGGCTTTTGAAAGGCTTAAGAAGTCTTTAAAACAAGAGTATTTCCTGAACAACAGAAACACTAACATAATGCTGTATGACAAGTATCACTTTAAAGGAATAATCTCTCAACATTCTTAAAATTACACCAAGGAAGGAAGGAAAGGCAGTTGTTCAAATAAATTAGCACCTCCAAATTATATTAAAGCAGCAGCAACATGCTCAGCTTCACAGAAACAAGTATTATAAACAAAGACAGCTTTACAAATGTGAAGCTCAAGTGGCAATTCTTAGCTGTGATATCACTGCAGATATATTACTGCAGTTGGAATAGTTTAACTTCTCCTCCTTTCTGCACAAGGTAGCAACAGGGTTAGCTATTCTTGCACTGAGGTTCTTGTTATCATGGTGGTGGATTCAATCACCTAGAAATCTATCTTTGTATAAACCCTGTAAAAAACTATTACTGTTCTCTCCTCATTCCAGGACACATGGCAGAGCCAGTGAGTGAGCACCTTACAGTCATGCCAGAGTTGTTTCACAGACAAGAAATAAATACGAAACTTCCAGATCCAGATCCTGTGTTTCACCTTTAACCTCTCTGCCACCTTCTCCTGCAAATGTTTGAGTATCTCTGCTATTTATCAGGATAACAGCCCAGAGAGGTGATCAATCCAAATGTTTTACAAACACTCTCCTTTGATCAAATAGTTATGACCTACAGGTGTTTTCTCCTCCTACAGCAGCAGGACACCCTGCATATAATCCTCTATGTCTAGCCAAAACCTGCTGCTCCAACAAAATAAATCCTAATGGGAAGACACTTAACTATTTAAAATCATCAGTTCTGTTTGTTCCTGAAGATTGATTTGAGGTCTTTGGCATTGCCACCCCCATCCATAAGGCTGGGTGTACACTACTTGGCAACATCAGTGTGACTTTGCAGGCTCTCCCTTTGAGTCACCCTGACTTGTATTTAAACACATTGTTTTACTTTTTGCTTCCCTATCACCAGTATAAACAATATGTAGAAAAATAAATTGATGAGCTAATATAATTGACCAGAACAAATAATACCACTGAACATTTTTATTGTATAAAGAGATTCCAACCTCATAATCCAAATATTTACAAGACAGGATGAGTCAAAGTTAATTTATCATGGATACCTCTATAAAAGGGAAGTTTACAGGAAAGATTTGAATACTGAAAAAATTTCTGGCTTGCCAATTGTGTTTGGAAAAGACTGTGGTGGGGAAACACTTGGAAAAAAACCAGAGAGGTACTTACAACATAACACAGCTGAATTCAAAAAGATATACAGCAATTAAAAGTCACATTGGTCTTTGAGAGGGCAAAAAAGATTAGACACCTGGAAATATACCTATCATATGGAAATTCCAGGGAGAAGTAAAACTAGCCACCTTCCTTCTCCCCTTGTGATTCATCGAAACTGGAACAATTTCCAACTGAGCTTCACATAAATTTTATCAGAATAGCTTTGAATTACTACAATTAATGTTCGTGCACACGCATTTTGAAAATGATTTAATATCCTTCTTGCTTCCTCAGAATGCTATAATTAGCACCACAGCATTCAGGGTTACTTGCAGTAAAATTTGCCAGCAGTAGGTCTTTATCTTTGATGACATATGGAAAGGTGTCCTTCTAGTAACTGGTGAAGGACAAAGCCATGGCAGTTGCTATACCAAGAAAGGAAAACAAACAAGAGGTAAGGAAGAGGATTGAAAAAAGAGTGAAAAAGTCTTGTGGGAGAACAGGAACTTTTTTTACTTCTTGTCTGATGAAAAAAAAAGCAATGCAAGGGACTGACTTAAGGCTCGGGGTTCTTCTAGGACGTGCTACTTGCTTTAAAGCAGTAAAACAGATGGAACAGATCCGTGAGAAATTTTTTTATTTTCATGGTTAACAGCAGAAAAACAATGAGGCGGCACAAGGTGCAACTCTAAGCCAATTTTGAAGCATAATTTATTGCTAGGATTTCAAAAGAAATGCCACTCCTAGAAGATCAGAAGGCCAAATTTACAGTTGTGGTATCATGAAAGCAATGCTGGAACTTACAAGTTTGAGTTATCAATCAGGCATACAGAGGACCCTTTCGCCTTACTTGGGAAGTAATCCACAATAAAAAAATATATCCCTGCCACATATGACAGATCTAAACATGCCCAATTTAGAGCTTCAGTGGTGAAGGAAGTGCACGGGTAATTACAGAAATGGAATAAGAATTCATAAAACCAGCCCTGTATTCAAGCTTCCGTTCATGAGTGTTTTCTTCAGGATATTTCTGATGTCAATGTTTCCAATATGTAACTCAAAAACCCATACATCTCTGCTTTCCGTGCAAGCATTAAACTGTTAAGGAATTCCCCTCAGGCACCAGATGGTTTTTTTTTAAAAATTAATTTTTTTTAACCTAAACAATAACGTAATTGACTCTCATTATCTTATTGTACAGCCAGTTTTAGGAACCCTATGCTGTTTGTTTAGAGGTACTGCAGGATTTTGGTATATAACTATATACCATTACTCCATATCACAAATTTAGTGAAAAGAACATTTTAAAGTAGAGTGTATAAAACAAAAATACTAAAATCTGTTCATTCATGTCTCCATAATATGAAAGTAGAAGCTTAAGGCATATATTGTTCAGTTTTCATGTTCAGTATAAAGCAGTATTTCTTCATTAAAAATACTATTTTTAAAAATTTATAAAGATAAAATGTAGTCATCCACCTCGTATTTAGCACAGAACAAATAGTTAAAATGAATGCCACAAAATCAATCTATTTTTAATTATTTCACCCCTACCAGTGAAGATCACCAAAAGATCACTGGGAAAATTAGGTATGGCAGCAGATGCTGGAAGACACAAAAGTCTTCCCAAGCAGCAGCTTGAGCAGGTTTTAGCGTATCCACATATTTTAGCATACTTAGCATTCAGTTATCCACTCTCCTAAAAAAAAGAGGCATCTGTGGTTCTCAAGTTCTCCAAGAGATATTTTAAGTAGAAGTCTCAGTTGATTTGTAATGAGTACAAAACATCACCAACCAAATACGTTCTTGGTTACTGACAGAAGACATCACTTTTGAAACCCTATCACACACACCTTCTTAGCAAACAGGGCAGAGTGACATAAAACATCTCTGCTCATGGCTAACATTAACTTGCATTCACTTTGTCTACTGTTTCACACACAATTTTTCCCAGGAGAAAGAAACTTTATTAAAATCAGAAAAAAATCTAGATGACTGGTAGCATGTATCTGTGCAAATGAATCCTGAATGGCCTTGCATCTGTCTTGTCATATGTCATTTACTCTGTGAAATATTTATTAAGTACATCCCTAGAAGCCTTTTTTTCCTTTTCAACCATTCACTTCTTGCTTTACACATCATGGCTGGGAGATTTTTTTACCTCTGCTTTCCTTCACTGAACTAGTAGAACATATGCACACTCTGAATTTCACTTTTATTTTGGGGATTATTTTATTAAACTTCAGTTCTAAGTTCATAAAGCCACAGATAAGAGTAGAAATTTCCATAAGTCTTTCAAAGATTTCTCAAGGTTCTCTCACACTAAATTAGCTCTCTTTTCCTGAGCTATTTAAGCTGTCAATTCAGTATCATTTCAAGCAACTAGGTCAGGGATACCTGAAGTCTGAACTGCAAACAGCAGGTATTAAGGAAACAATCTGCTGAAGAATAAAATTAATAGGCAGAGTTTTTCTGTCACATATTCATTTTCCCTTTTTTGTTTAAAAAAGAAAGATCCACTTTGAAACCTGTTCTGGTCAGTAGTGCCTGACAACCACTTAGACATTCTGTACTTGTATCATGAGGCTGAACTTTATGGAGAGAGAAATTTTGGGTGTACACCCATTCTCTTAAAAGACAGTAGAAAAGCAATCAAACTCATCTTATAGCCACAATGAGAAACAAGCAATGCAGTTATTCACAAAGAACTCCTCTCTTTTCTAAATTATGTTCTATAAGATAAGTAGGTCTATTAAAATGATGATCCCAGTGGAAGAAAACTGATCAACAACCTACAACAGAACTTAATGACCAACGTTTTTAATTTTAACTAGTGAAGAAATTGGTTTATCTCAAATTCAGTAATATAGAAGTTATTAACATTTAAAAAGCAAGAGGTTATTTAAGTTACATGTGAGATGAACTTGGAAAACCTAACTTTGCAAATAAATTTACTAGATCAGCTATTTCAATATATTGTTATTTATACTAAAAAAATTGGTTTTAATCTGTTGCTACTATTTGCTATCCCTCTGAAGAGCAGCAGTAATGACAAAACCAGCTTCTACAAAATTAGTGAGGTTTCTCTATGAAATTAGCTTCAGACTAAGAATCATATTTAAAACCACATCTTGATAAATATATTTTACTCTGACTTTATCCAGCTTGGAAAGAGCCATGCCTGCTTGGAAAACACAATGGACGACAGATGCAAGTAAAATTGTCAATTTTAAGCTGTCTATTTAAATTTCATCATCTTCTCTCCACTGTACTGACAGATGACAGTGGTCTTGCCACCTAGGAAAAAGCTGAAAGGGAGCAAATTATTCCCTGTGGTGCTTCATTATAAA
This sequence comes from Edolisoma coerulescens, assembly GCA_013397115.1. Classification (NCBI taxonomy): domain Eukaryota; kingdom Metazoa; phylum Chordata; class Aves; order Passeriformes; family Campephagidae; genus Edolisoma; species Edolisoma coerulescens. The sequence goes on from VWZW01006289.1 coordinate 10,263,932, forward strand.
CGTTGTAAAGTAGAAGCATGGAAGAGAAGACAATAACAGAGGGTCAATATCCCCAGGAAAGCAGGCTCAGCCCTACAAATTAAAATCAGTACCATCATTTCACTTGGGCTCTGCTACAGAAAATATCACGCGCTCCATATCAGCCCCCCAGTGAGTTTTACAACACCAGAACAGATTGTAAATATCAAATTATTACTTGTTGCACCAACTGGCATTATATTTGATTAGTTCCAGTTTTAATTGCTTTCTCTCACATAGTTTCTCTGCTGGGGCACATCCCACTTGCTATAGGATTATTCCAAAAGTAGCTCCTGCATATCAAGGCTTTGCCCAGGAGCTTTCTTTCATTTGCAAACTTTGTCTGCGCTGTCAAGTCCAAAGACTTTGATTACCAGTTTTCAGGTGCAGCAGCTCCTTTTCATTGGCTGCATATCTCACTTGGAGCCATGACACATGCCAGGCTGAGTCTGTAGCAGATTTGGTGTGTTGCAGGTGAACTACACAGCCTGTGCAGGGACTGGCATTCCCAGTGCTTTCAGGACAAGTTGCACACCCATGCTGAGCACCAGCCACCTCTGCCTTGCATCAGCAGAGTCCACAAGTGAACATATCTCATTTTGTACCTCCTGAAACTGTTTCTATCTTTTCTAAATATTGTTCATTTAGTGCCTATAGGTCTCTTAGTGCATATAGGTACAAAATTTAAAAAAGGAAAGAAAGAAAGAGAAAAATACAGAAAGTACACATAATAGCTTTAAAAGTGCATCAAAAGACCCAAACCGATGCTCCCAGCCTAGTATAAGATCTTCAATATTTAGCCAAAAGCCACATTTCAGCTTCCAACACCAGGTAATTATATACTTGTGATGGTCCTTCCTGAAAATTAGATATTTTCTCCTTTCTGATTTCACTGACTGAAAGATTTTTCTGTAACTTCAGAACCTGTACAACCCTTAATAGGTGAAAGAAATTATACTTAGCTTTCTTTTTGAGGAAAGCAATGATTATTCTCATTTAAGATGAGTCAGTCTCAAGGCTGCTTGTGTGATTTAGTCTCTTAAGACAGTCATGGGATAGGACCCAAGATTCAAGACTCATTCTCTGCATTAATCATAATTTTTAAACTGCAAGCCTTGCAGGATTGAAAACTAAATAATTTTTCTGCTCCTCAGTGTCAGCACCCATTGCAGTCCATAACTGTTAGACAAATCTCTTGTGCAAATTCCCTTCTGCAAGTTGTCCACATAAGGAGACAACCACACACTTCTCTTCAGTGAAATACTCCAACTCTAGACAGAAAGCATTTTGAGGGTAATACTGTTCAGAATGAGAATACCCTATTGCAATGCACTTAAATTAAGTGTGAAGGAAACTATTCAACAAAGCCAACAGTAATTCCTAACATTTGAAGGCTAATTTCTGCTATCTTGAATTCCTTTAACATAGCCTTTCCTATATATTCAGATGTCTGCTATATATTTCAAAAATCTGCTATTATTTCAAACAGGAAGGTTGATCATTTTGAATACAAGCCAATCCAAACCAATTCATTTGGGAACAAAATTTCCCAGGTTTCCTATCACCTGGGGGAAATGTGGCTGTCCATAAATAAAATGTGTGCAGGCTGGATGATTTCTCACATCCATGACATGCACTCTGGCATGCACTGCGAAACTCAGCCTCAGGTACTATGTTCCTGTATACGTCTACATCTGATTAAAAAAAAATAGGAATGATCACCCACATTAGGATTGCCGGCTTTGTCTAGAATAATAACTGGCTTCTGCTGCACAGCCAGCTGTTATGATAGGAGCTATATGGAATTGGTGAAATTTTGCTGAGACAGAGAGGGAACCTTTAGCATCTCCTAGGTCCCCTGTAGAGCTCAAGGTATTCACTTGACCTCTGTTCTTCAAAGTGGGTGTAAGTCAGCTCAGAACACCTTAATTCATAAGCTATAATATAAATGTATAGGGAATCCTTTTCCACCAGGATGCTACAGATTTCAAATTTTTTGGCATTCACTCTTTGCTAGTAATGCAGTTTTAGAAGTGTTTGTTTAAATGAGTTAAGGGTCTTAAATACAGAGAATAATATTAAACTGAAAACAATACTCATATCAGAAGGAAAGAAAATAGTAACTAGAATAATGGGTGAATCAAAAAAGTTACCTCTATTTTCAATATTAATATCTTTAAAAGAATCATCTTGACTGAGCTGAGTCATCTTGACTACTTGATTTTTTTATAGGGAGGTCAGGATTGTGTTCTAATTTTTTACGGGGTTTTTAAGTGGTTGGGCTTTTTTATTTTGTTAGATTTTTTTTTTTTTTTGAGGAACTGCAACAAAATTTGGTGCTTGGGCAGGATTCTGACAGAAATACACTCACTAATGCTATTTCAGTTCAAAGCAGAGTAATTGAATAATTGTGAATATGCATTCAGATTTCTGACATAAGTAGTATATGAAGTTTCCAGAAGAGACTTCCTACAAAGACTGATTACACAGAAGACCATTTTAGATTAATATAATTTAGAAACAGTAAAACCCTCTAGGAAACTGTCTTCTCTGCATTTCCCAAGGACAGTATACTATATATTACTCCTGCCAGCTTCAGCTTTGTCTTGCTGTTTGACCAAGGCCAAAAGCAGACAATAGATTAATTGTTAAAGGACTGAGCTGAAAAAATCTCTGCTACACAAATTTGAGAAAGCAGTGACTGTCAAAACAGACTTCTACTTTGCAATCAAGGAGGGACTTTTTTTACAGAAGGGAGCAGACAAATTGTACAATGCTCATACATACAGGCAAGTTACATCCATGTCTGACATGTTTGGAGGAGATGCATTTACATTCTTCAAAGAATGGCACCAGCTATGTACCTACATTGAAGCAATAGATTATTATGATTCCTAGTTGCTTGTAGGAACATTTCAAAAAGCCATAATATACTCTGAGCACAGTGACTAAATATATTTGTATTCAGTCTTTCAGTTTACGTAACTCCTCTATCAATCATTTTCTAATATGCATGAATGGCCATAAGGCTTTCAAGATGTATAATCAAAAGAAAAAAAAAAATCAGAGGGCTTCTCCAATCTAACTTAAATTCTGCAACCACAAAATGAACAGTTTTCCTTATTAAATCCCTTACAATTAGTTTATTAACTAGAATCCCGTGTTGAATTGGAGCAAATTCTACAGATATGGGTCAACCAGCCAGATAAATTGATTGAAACATGTCACTAACCAGGCTATCCTCAAAATTATAATTAGAGGACATTATGTTTTTGTATGTTTCTTAGGTTAAAGGATGAGCAACACAAGAACATAAGCAACGATAGACCTAGAGAACTTTAAAATAGCACAGATTACTGAATACTACTAAAATTTGGAAGTTCTTCGTAAGCTGCAAGTGAAAAGACTGCAAATTGGTTCAAATTCTGCATTTTGAGCATCAGTTGAAGTCACTCCATTTATTTATTTTTGCATTTGGTATCACTGGTGTAACTCAGATTAGTTAAATTGCATTGGTGGTGTGGGAAACACTACGCATTAACTGAGAACATTGTTCTTCTCCACCTGTGACCCAACTAACATCCAGATAATGTGCATAGTAGATTCTCTCCCAGCAGTACAGCGCAGAAGAGTCCTATGGTAACTCAGGCTCCACAAAACTATCTGGAGCTCATGCCCATCAGGGAACAAAACATAAATGAATATAAAATACTGTGTATCTTGACTTCTTCTTTTAATATTCAGAAGAAACTTTAACCTGCTGATTTAAACAGAGCTACAGGACAAGTACATTCTACATGCAAACTACTCCAATAAAGTTTGATCTACCTACACTATATACGATTCTGTCCTGAAAAGTTAATGCTAATTAAAGTAAGCATTTATTTTTAATCACATCAGAATGCATTTGCCCATTTTACTTGCCAAGAGACAGGCATATAGCATCAGAGGAAATAATTTCCAGTTTTCCAGTGAAAACTCTGAGACATGATGGTTGGCACTAATATTGTCAACAAGAAACTTTTCAGACCTGAAAACTTTTCCCTTTTTTCAGTCTTTCCTGAAATTCTTCTCTTTCAGCAGGAACACTAAGATCATTCACAGATGCATTTATCACACCTAATGATCTTCTTCCTGGCATTCAAACTTTCTTTCAACTTGAATTGGTTTTCTTTGAGGAATACAGATGTGTCTGAAAAACAATATATCTGTTCTCCACAAGAGATAAATTAATGTGAAATCAAATACTACTGTTGTTGAGCTGTCACATTTACTAGCATCCTCATTAAATGTTTTCAGGATCTGGCTTGTCTAATAATCCAAATATAATGTAGTATCTCACATCCCATTCTTGCAGAATACTAACACACTCCGTTCACCTATGTAGGTGTTTGCTTTGTGGTTCATGCAATTTCTAAAGTCTACCAGTGATAAGACACATTTCACTGGGAAATTTCTTTGTGTGAACAATATCCGATAAATTTCTGTAGGAGCAGTCAGGGAGCAACCCTTTTTTATTGCTTTTAAAGGGCTTTGTTCACTGCAATCAGAAGTCTCCAAGTGAAGAGATGGAAACAGAGATTAATTGCCTCATCCATTCAGGATGTAATTCCCTTTTGGGGAGTACCATAAAGCTTAGAAACCTTATTGATGGAGCTGTGTTTTTCCATGGAAACACTGTTAGCTTCTTTGCAATAGACTTAGTTCAACTGGGTAATTTCAGACTGGCGTTTTTTTAGTTGGAGGTGTACGTGCTGAAACAATCTTTCTACATCAGGACTGAAATGTCCTTATTAATCTGCATATGACTGCATCGTCAAAGTCTTTCAGGAGAAAGTTAGATGAACTTGGAAGTTTCAGGGCTGTAATGAAAAGGTAATTTTCCTTTCAGAGAATTTGATTTTGGTTTTGTTGTTGTCGTTTGATTGGGTGTTTGGGTTTGTTGTTTGGGGGTTTGGGTTTTTTTGGGGGTGGGAGGGGAGATGGATCTAAGAGGGTTCCTTGGCCTTATATAAGTCTATAGCTATAATTACATTGACTTTGGAAAGAGAAGATGGTATTTTGGGCAGTGCATCCAGCTCTAGGGTCCCCAACACATGAAAGATATCAACCTGTTGAAGCAAGTCCAGAGGATCAGCCCCAAGCTGATCAGAGGGATGAAGCATTTCTCCTGTAAGGAAAGGCTGAGAGAAGTGGGTTTGCACACTTTAGAAAAGAGAAGACTTCGGGGTAACCTAATTGTGGCCTTCCAGTAGCTGAAAGAAACTTAGAGGAAAGATGTAAGGGACTTTTTAAGGGCATGTAGTGACTGCACAAAGGGCTATGGCTTCAAACAGAAACCAAGTAGGTTTAAATTACATATTAGAAAGAAATTCTTTATTATGCAGGCAGAGAAGCACTGGAACAGGTTGCCCAGAGAAGTTGTGGATGCCCAAACCCTGGAAGTGTTCAAGGCCTGGTTGGATGGAGCTCTAAGCAACCTGGTCTAGTGGAAGGCATCCCTGCCCATGGCAGGGGGATTGAACTAGATGATTTTAAGGCCCCTTCCAATCCAAGCTGATCTATGATTCTATGATTCTATAGAATATCTGTAGCACAATCAAACCAAATTATACAAACCTTTTCTATGGAGCAGAATATTGAAAAATCTGAAGACTAGTGCAAATCAAGCCAGTCTCTCGACCAAAATACTGGACCATTCTCTGAGTCCATGGTTCTGATCATCTACCAGAGCTCAGCAGCTCTGCACACATCATCACAATTAAGTCAAAACCAGAGGTCATTGTACCAACTAAAAGCTAAATAAAAAGGAAAAACAATGAACCTAAGTATTTCTCTGTAGTTCTTCTCTCTTCAGCATATTTAAGTTATTTGAATTGATCTGACTGTGCAATATAAAAAAAGTACTGCAAGTTCATATTATAAAAACAAGAGTTAAACACCATTTCCAACACCTAGAGAGCAACTGATCAGCTCAGGAGAGGAAAAACAATTTGCATTATATATGACATCAACAAGCCATCTCTATTCATTATATTTTCAAAGTATTGACCAGTGAATCTTGGATAGGCTTTTCTTACCATCTGTACTGAAAACAACATTTTCTGAAGAGATCATTACCTGGAAGTAGTTAAGTTAAACGTACTCACAATTCACAAATATATTCACTTCTTAAGCCTAGGAGCAGTGTCATGTCCTAATAGCCTCCACTTACATTGCTCCAAAGGGACCCAGTTGGACTATACCAGCTCCACAGCAAATATTCCAATTGTTCGGTAAAAAGAAAATTTAGTAATATCAGCATTTTTCAGAAGCAAGCAAGGCATGTCCCTCCTTAAGCACCAGGAAACAGATAAGAGCAAACATACGGGTCTGTTATTCAAGATTATTTTTGAAACTATGTAAAGCACAATGCTTTTGCAATCTGACTCTGAAGATCAGCATTTACTTTTCTAATGGGCTGTAAGTATTAAGACTTCATTATCAGGGTGAGATTGACTTCTGCTATCTAAGCTGCTACTGTTCAACTGATGAAACATATCAACAAAATCAGCATACATCAGGAGCTCTTACACTCTAACTAAGTTCCCCTTGACAGATTCTCCTTCATTCACCATTGAACATGTTATAATGCCAGACCAGTGAATAGTTAATAGAGTTATATAAAGGACAATGGCAAGGGAAAGCCTTGGACTCTCACCCTTTACTAAACTCATTACAATGCTCTGAAGTGGATTAAAATAGCACAGAAAGCACCTTTGATCCTCTTTCAGTCAAAGAAATGACCTTTGAATTTTATTGTGTTTACAATAATCTTCTATGCAGATAGGTATGAACTTTAGCTAAATAAGTTTGACCTATTGCAAATAAAGAAAAATGATTTGCATTCAATGTTTCTTCCTGGAAACTAAGGGCAAAATGAAATCATAGAGGAACATATCTAGAAAATGCTTAAAGAGTAGCTCTCATTCTACATCAGGAATATACAAAATTCACCAGAGAATCGTAGAATCTTAGAATTGTTTGGTTTGGAAGGCACCTTAAAAATCCTTTAGTTCCAATTCTCCTACCAATGGCAGGGATGCCAGTGACTAAATCAGACTGCTCAAGGCTCCATCCAATCTGGCCTTGAATATTTCCAGGTATGGGGCAGCCAAAACTTGTCTGGACACCTGTTCCAGTGCCTCACCACCCTCACAATAAAGAATTTCTCCCTAACATCTAATCTAGACCTACCCGCTTTCAATTTAAAATCATTGCCCCTTGTCCTGGAACTATTTGCTCCTATAAAAAGTCCCTCTACCTCCTTTTAATAAGCCTCGTTAAGGTACTGGAAGGCTGCAATCAGGTTTCTCTAAAGCCTTCTCTTCTCAAGATTCAACAATCCCAGCTCTCAGCCTATCTTCAAAGAGAGTTGTTCCAGCCCTCTGATCAACTTCATGGCCCTCGGCTGGACCCACTCTAACGGGTCCACGTCTTTATTGTGCTGAGGTTCTCACCTGGGTGCAGAATTCCAGGTGGGGTCTCACCAGACTGGAGTAGAAGGGCAGAACCACCTCCCTCAACCTTCTGAGAAAGATAAAAGTCATTTCCTTCCATAGATTCTTTCATATGCAAAATTCCAAATCAATGACCTGTCTTATTTGCATTTTGAATTAATACATTCAAGACATACACAGTAGCCTTTTCTCAGACAATATAACAGGAGCAGTGCACAGCTGCAGCCATACAGAGAAAATCTCAACTGAAGTGCACTCAGAACCTCTAGAACAGCAATTTTGGAAATGGGATGGTCTGTACCCCAACCACTTTACTTATTATGCTTTTAGTCCCCTGACACAGTTTTACTATCTCAGTGCAAACTAAATTGTGAAATTGGGTTTTGCTTACTTCTCTAAAATATCATTCACTGCACCCATATGCTCATATACAGGCTACCATCCAAAGACGGGTTGGCAGAAGTTGGATATATTTATTAGGAGAAGGATTTATCTCAACCTGTCCTCCTTTCACATTCTTCCCTGAAGGATCTTCTTTTGTCAGAGATCTGCTGTTAGGTTAAAGACAGAGCTTTGGCCCAGACACCATTACATCCCTTACATCTCTTTTCCTGTCACCAGATACCCCTCAGGTATGTAGAAAATACTTCCTCCTCCTGCTGCAAAGCTGTCACCATCATCTTGTCATACCGTCTTAATGAGGCCAAAGGCTTCTCTAAGTATAAAGGCTTTACAAGCTTTATAAAGCAAAGTAATTATGCAGTCTAATCTAATGCTTAGAGATGCAAATGAATAAAATCTTTGTTGACACTCAAACTATCCTCTATGAACTATCCAGAAGTCTTTATCACTGAACACTTCTGAACACATTCATGAAGGAGCTGAGATTTTTTACATTCATTATTTCAAACTCTGCATTAACAGACGCAAGAGTCCATAAATATTTGGATGAGAATTTAGTTCTCTATAAACAGGCCAAAAAATTTCTATCACAGCCATACACTTACACATAACTAAGATTCTGGGCAGCGAGCAGTGGCAACACCTTTCCTAAGAGATTCGTTTACTTACTATAAAAAGAGAATAACAACAACCTGTAAACTTCCTCACCTTCTTTACAAGAATACAAAACTTACAGATGTACACTAGGTGATAACAAATGTATCTGCTGAATAACGAAAAAATAAAAATCAAGAGGAACTAGTGTACTATTATCGCCAAAATATAAAGCTCAGCTGCTAAAAACATGTCTTTGGAACTCATAGAATCATAGAAATGAATCAGCAAATCTCAGGCTGGGTTATACTTTTAAGATCATTGAGCCAAACTATTAACTCAGCACTGCCAAACCCACCACTAAACCACGTCCTTAAGTGCCACATCCATGGTGACTCAAGCACTAGCATAGGCAGCCTGTTCCAATGTCTGACAAACCTCTTGGTGAAGAAATGTTTCCTATTATCCCATCTAAATCGTCCCTGGTGCAACTTGAGACCACTTCCTCTGGTCCTATCACTTCTTACTTGGGAGAAGAGACTAAACCCCAACTCTCTACAATGTCCTTGTAGGGAGTTGTAGAGAGCAGTAAGGTCACCTCCTTTTCTCCAGGCTAAGCATTCCCAGCTCCCTCAGCCTCTCCTCATCAGACTTGTGCTCCAGACCCTTTGCCAGCTCCATTGGCCTTCTCTAGACCAGCTCCAGCACCTGGGCTGCTCACTACAGTGTCTTTCCTGTAGTGAGCAGCCCAGAATGGGACACAGGATTGGAGATGCAGCCTCACCAGTACTGAGTCCAGGGGGACAATCCCTGCCCTGGTACTGCTGGCCACACTGTTTCTGGCTCAAGCCAGGATGCCACTGGCCTTCTTTGCCACCTGGGAACAGTTGGCTCACATTCAGCTGCTGTCAACCAGCACCTCCAGGTCCTTTTCTGCCAGGCAGCTTTCCAGCCACTCTGCCCCCAGCCTGTAGCACTGCACGGGGCTGCTGTGACCCAAGTGCAGGACCTGGCACTTCGCCTTGTTGAACCTCACACAACTGGCATCAACCCAATGATCCAGTCTGCCTAGATCCCTCTGCAGAGCCTTCCTACCCTTCAGCAGATCAACACTCCCACCCAGCTTGATGTAATCTGCAAACTCACTGAGGGTGCACTCAATCCCCTTGCCCAGGTCATCGATAGAAATATTAAAGAGGAATAGCCCTAATACTGAGCCCCAGGGAACACCATTTGTGACCCAATCCCACAGCTGTGCTCACTGCCACTGGCCCATACTGGCATAAGAGCAAGGCACATCCTGCAGCCTGACACATGGGTGGCAGCATATTCCCATAGGAGCGTTGTCTTGGTGGTAAAAACACAACTGTCAAATCAACCTCCCTGGAACACGTGCAAAGTACAAGCAGCAGTTTAGTAATTCTGTTCCACACTCCAAAGTATTCTGAAAATTAAAGGGGGAAGAAAGAACATATTATTGGTACTATATTGTTACAATAACTTAAGCAATTAGTGGAAGCACCACTTTGTCCTACAATGTTTTCATACTTTTTTCAGCACCAGGTGCTTTAAATCTATTCTGAAAAGCCTGAACTGTTGTTCAACCTGCAGGTTATTCATCCATTATTTACAGAATTCACAAACATTCTCAAAGTGAGAAGAGAGAAACTGAACACACAGGTCTTTTCATGTCCAGCAATACCAAGAGATAAGAGAAAAACTTTTGCAAGGCTGGATATTTTGTTCTCCGCACAATGGAGAGAGCATTGTGCTCTCCATTGTTTATTGTGCTCTTACATGTGAGCAGAAGGTTTTATTAGCTCAGGTGAAGTTTAATTAAGAGATATTATTCAAAGTCCAGTGCCATAAAAGACTACATTTTCTAATGCAACTTCATTTTCATTAGAGAATGGAAAAAAAACAAAACCAAAACCAGACACGGAAGAAGGTAAAGCAAGTCCAGGTAGAAAAACATCAATTGCACAGGATTAAGGTAAAATTTTCTTATATTTCCCCCTTATTCCCTCATCGTTATTGACAACCGAGTACTGCACATTCCCAGAACAGGTTCCTAACTGTAGTATTCCTTCCCTTTAAACCATAGGGTTGTCTTAGAACTGACATGCCTAGTGGGAAAATTAGATGGTTACCATGAACCTCTTGATTCTGTCAAAGAAGCATGAAGAGCTGTTACACAGCATTTGGACAGGGACCAAGAGATCATCATGTACCTACAAGAAAAATAATCAGAACATGCGAAACTATCTATTCACTGCTGTGGAAAAGAAGCTTGTACTGTAACCCTTCTCCCCTCACTGGAGCTGGAGGGATGGTGGAAACCTTAACAAAAAGGCATTCCAAGTAGCTAATCAAAGCAGAAGGAACAAGATAAACAAAGATGTATTTAAATTTTAAAAAGAACCTCTTCTTTAATCACACTCTTATACTGGGCCTGGCAGGGATGGAATTAAATCTTCTTTGTAGTTGCTCATAGAATGCCATGTTTCAGATTTATGACTAACATGGTGTCAATGACGCACCAATGTTTTGGCTAGCGCTGAGCAGCATTTTCACAGTGTCAGAGCTTTTTCTTTTTCTCACTCTGCTACCCTTCCCATGCCCAGCCAGCGGACACCTGAACTGAAATGGCCAAAGGAATATTCCACACCATGTAACACTGAGTAGCAATAAAAAACCTCTTGTCTTCCAGAATAGCCATTACTCATAGACTGGCTGGGCATCAGTCTGCTTATGGGAGGTGATGAATGATGGCCCTTGCATCACTTCTTTTTTCCTCTCTCCACTTTCCTTCACTTACTAAACTGACCATAATCAACTATCAAACATATGCCAAGCACAGGTAACTCTCCTGAGGCTCATAAATTTTATTTGTTTTTACTGAGCACATTATATTATATGAAGGTAGAACAAATTGTAGCATTCTCTAAGTTTAAAGCAAGACTGGGGAGGCTAGTAAAACCACTCAGTAAGTGTACAAATGAAGTGCCTATTTCTTTGGAAAATAGATGGGGGAAAATTATTTTTTCTGTATAATGGATTCCTTTTATTCTGAATAAATTAATAACTGTAAGGAGAATGGGAATATCTTTTAGCATGTCAGAACTGTGCTGACTGAATAAGCATTAAAAACCAGCATTGTTTATAGAAAAAGTAACTGATGTCTTAAGTCTGATTAAATATACAAATCAGCTAAAGTCTTTGAAGATATGTGGACAGCTGCATCATTTTTGCATTTCATAGAGCTAATTAACTAATATGATAAATAAGGTCATATTTATGCTACTATTTGTAAAATAAAGCCACTTGTTACAACTTCTTCCAATGCAAGACACTTATAACAAAAAATGGCTAATGATAACAGTTTTCAGAGACAGATAAATATAAAAACCTTTATTATTTTATGCTGGATAGAGATGTCTATAAATACATCCTGATTAACAGTTATAAAAATAAAGCATTATTTTTGTTAAAGCTTACAGAAGGTTATTTGAACTAGATCCTCTTGTGCTTGTTTCAAAGCAAATAACTACATATTCTTTGACTGCAATGGCAGGACAGAGTGCAAGACTTGCAGAAACCATAGTCAGTAACATGTTGCTACCCAAGTCAGGCTTACTCAATAGTTTCCTTTTCAAGGCTTCATTTTCAGTCACTTATGGCTTAGCCAAATGCACATTTAGACATTTCAGTCAAATTCCCAAATATAAGACTTGCAGACTGAATTGCAAAGGAAAAATAGTCCAAGTTTTGTCAACAGGGATGTAACATAATAAGGGTTTGACTCCACAGTAGAAATCTCCATGTTTCCTCATCTTGTGGAAAATATTTCTCCAGTTTGGGTAAGCTGTATATCTTAGACTTCAATCTTCAAAGGTTTTAGCAAGTATTGACAGCTGTATTGTTCAAAAACTTCTCTGTGTTATACTACATGCCTTTGAGAGCTGCAGTGTACCATGTCCTGTATTCAAACCATACCTGCAATGATATTGAACACAGAGCTTTAGAATCGCAGAATCATAGGCCCATTTAGGTTGAAAAGGATCCTTAAGACCATTGATTCTAACCATCAACCCACCACTAAACCATGTCCATAGGCGCCATATATCCTTGGTTTTTAAATACCTTCGTGGATGGTGACTCAACCATTTCCCTGAGTAGACTGTTCCAATACTTCACAACTCTTTACTTGAAGAAATTCTTCCTAATATCCAAACTAAACTTCCCCTGGCACAACTTGAGGTTGTTTTCTCTTGTTCTACCACTTGTTACTTGGCAGAAGAGACCAACATGCTTGCAGCAAATGAAAGAATTAATCTCGCTACTGTCCAACCACACCTTGCTCTTAACATCTTTTCTCCATCCTACACCCCACGTACAAAAGAGAAAGGAAAAGATATATCCTGCACTGAACAATCAATGCTCCCTGCTGCAGGAGCTCATGGAGTGTGAAAGCAGCAGCTTGGTGGTATAGTTCAAAGGCAGAGGGAGAACAGAAATTCAGGCACATAGGGATCCATATTAAAACGGGGGTCAGGGGTAGGCAAGACAGATGATAAGAGGAGAGAGAAGAAAGAAAAGGAAATCAAGTAATTCTTTTTTCATGGCTAACTGGATCATTTAGTTTATGGCTAATTCTGGCTCCAGCTGTTAAAAAGGTCTAGAAAGAAGCTACTGCCAATGCTCCCACTGCACAAATCTGTGCACATGCCCTCTCTGCGGGTGTGAGCACAGCTGTGCCCAGCTCCAGAGCAGGAGGGAGCACCACTGCTGCTCTGTTACCACTTCTGATCTATCGCCTACCTATGTGCTCAACTGCATCAGTCACACATCTTTAGTGCAGACCAGGCTGACAGAAGTGCAGTGAGCTATACAGATAATGTAATGGTAGACAAACATGAAGCTAAGCCTCAGAAACCATCCAAAATTTATGTCTACCTTATAGTCACAGCTCCACAGTACATTTAGAAAATTAGTTGGAAGTAGGAGGAGGAATACAGGAAAGGATTACTAAAACTAAATTGGCAGGTTGGTACCACTGAGATCTAAAAGACTCTAGTTTTTCCTTCCTTTAAAAACATGGTTGCCTTATTAGCCCTATTGCTTTCCCTCCTGTTTTTCTCCTAACCCAGTCAGGTGGATAAAGATAGAATTGGTCATATAGCAAAGAGATTAAAAAAAAAACCAAACAACACTTTTCATAGTTGATTTGAAGCATTAAGAGTTAGATCATCCTGGCATCCTCACATTTTTTCTGCAGTAGAAAGGTTGAGATGAAAAAGGATGGATTCCTTGGATATATAGAAGATGTTAGTCTATGGCAGACTCAGATTTCCAGAGATTTATGCAGAGTGATGGCTCTTACTTTAATAAGGTTTTATATTTTTAGAAAGTATTAATGACATGTTTTGATCAGTTAAACTCTCCTCCCTCTGCCAGAAAATATGTCAGTTCATCATAAAACTTGCTGCCAAAACATGTCTTTATGGAAAAATGTTTCTCAACATCTCTCTGCAATGTATATAACCTTCCTCCCTCTGCAATCCTTATATCCATAAAGTTTTAAAAAGAAAAGGCATTTTGGATAATAAAAAAAAAGAAGGAGCTGTCTACATTTTAGCAGTTATATCAGGACTCTAAAAGTGGTATTTACACTTGTACTGCTCTATGAGTTAATCAGACATCTTGAGGGACCTCTTTTTTTTCCTTTTCTTTCCAAAATCCACTCATATATAACAGAACACAGTCCTCCCAATTTTATCTATCTCCATTAAGAAAAGTGTCTGTTGAGACTGGGAAAGGGTAAAATTTAGGATAATAAATCACACTGGACAATAACCAAGCCTTGAAAAATCAGCACATTAAGAAAACACCAAGCTATTAGCCCTTTTTCTTGCCTACGCTTCTGTGGACACATCTTTGCAACTTGTGATGCTGGACTGGGGAACTGCAATAGTCTGCCTGTAAGATGGTGTTACAGAAATTTTTGTATAGTTTTCCACTGTTGAATTATTCATCACTTTCTGCTGTGGAAAAGATTCCTTCCTGTGACACTGGGAATCAGTTTCCAATGACACACATACATGTACACACTGTCCTTATCCCAAACACCGTGAATCAGTTCAATATACGAATTTAGAGACCAAAAATGAACACCTGAAACCATCACCTCTTAATGTCTTTTTGGATCATTTGGATTAATGCACTCAAAATCAGCTTAGGGTCATTTAAAATTCTTCACTTTATCATTATCAGGCCAACAACAACAACAAATCAGCAACAGCAAACAACAACCACAAAACACAACCCTCTGGAAACCCAAGGAAAAAAAAAAACAACACCACCCCCCAAAAAATAACTGCACAAAAAACCTATCCAGCTAACTCTTTCCCCCTCCAACCTAATCCTGATACAACTGCAAAACTGTGTCTTCCTAATAAACAGACAAACCAGTGACTAAGGAAGCAGGCAGATGGGCCAACATTCACATTCTTTCCTTTTAGAAATAAAACCATTGCTGCAACCCCTATAAATGCTATAATAGTATTCACTTCCTTTCTGGGAATCTTATGGGTTGAAACTTGGTTTCAGTCATCACTTACAATTTTCTGCAATGGGTTTAAAAGTGCTTTACCACAAGTCTTTCAAAAGACACCAGGGAAGAAAGGCACCCTTCTCCAAGACCCTGCAGCACGATGCCACACCCCCTAGAATTGGGGACAGAAGGTGGGGATGGGGCATGACTGCCAAAACAGTCAGACAGCTCAGACATTTTAAACACGTATGGGTAATTAGTAATTTTGTTCTCCCAGTCACAGGGCCAGCACCAGAGTTCTCCATCCTTGTGTGGGGTCTCCCTTGTCTCAGACCTCTTCTCCTGCATCTTTCATCCATGCAATAGTTCTGACACCTGACAGCCCCTGTGCTACCCCAAGGAATCATTTTAGGTTAATGAGATCCAGACTGAACACTCAATACAGTATTTGCAAATAAATACAGAGACCCAATTGCCAGTTTCCACTGATGCTGCTTGCACTTTAAAGTACAGCTGTCTGCAGGCCCGCTGGGAGTGTCAAGCTTGCAAACAGAGAAGTTATGAAGGCATGAGAGAAGGAAGACCTGAGCAATACTGCACTCACTGAAATTAAATTTCTAGGAAAACATGAGGGGGAAAATAAATCTCAAAAATAATGTTTCATTTTGACATTTTATTTCAGAACTGGTCTCATTAGTCTTCAGTAGCTCTCAAACATTTCCCATTTCAGACAGAAAAAATATTTTTTTATTCCTTTTAAAAATTTTTCCTTATTCAGGAATGCTGAGGTAGCATACTCAGGAAATTAGCCCCCATACCCCCCATTTATTCATTTATTTATTTATCTTTATTCTGTTAGCAGTAGTTGCAAGGTCAGCCTTTCCTTATCCTTTTCAAATAGCCCTTCTGGTACAAGATCCTCTAATGCCACAGCAATTTCCACTACCTGAGGTTGCTTGAGATATTTCGTTGATTCCCAGTGACTCTGAAAGCTCTCCCAATAAAATAGGTCTCACCAATTATTTACTTTTAATATATTATTTTCTCATGTCTTATAATTACCCTAGTTGTACCGTAAGCTTAGAGTTCACCAGATTTATAACTTAAAAGTACAGCTCCACACTACATTCTTTTGGCTTGTCCTCTTCTACATCATTACATTAGCTACAGACTCAAAACAAAAACAAGTCCCCATTACTTTTTGGATTCTCTCCGTGAGATGAAGAACACCTTAGGTACCACCCACAAAGGTGAGATTCTTGCCAGTTTCCCTTATTTTTAGGTGGAAAGGGATGAAAACCCTTCAATATTCCATTTTAAATTGAAAGACTGAAATTTATTTTGAAGCTTCAAAACACCACCAAAGCTGGAAACTTAAAGCACATGAGAGGAACTTTAGGAAAAAAGTCTTCCCAACACATTCATCCCTGACAGTGCAGTACATTGGTAGCGAGTTACCTGCAGGTAGAGGTGCAGTCCCTCTCTCAGAAGGAACTTGAATCACAGAATACTGATGAATGCTGAAACATTAAAATGGGAGAAATCTTGTTGCACTCTTAGCTGTCTACTGGACCTTAAATTTGATTCAAATAAATTTTATGTTAGGACGCTTAAGAACATATATAGGTACAGATTTGAACCATAATGTGGCTTCCAAAATAACCAGAGCACACGAATACCAACAAGGAACTCTGTAATGGAAGAAATTACAACCTATATATAGGCTAAGCCAATATTAACATACACCAGACCAGGTCAATTTGACAACCACAGAAAATCACCCATTCATTTGTCCTGCTGTATTAGTCAAAATGCAGAAGAAGACAGAAACAGGACTGGCAGTATGGTAGACTTGTCAAAATGCCTAAGGCAGCAAAGAACTGATTGCACACACTGATTAGAAGCCTACTAAAATCAAGTGGTGAGGACAGGAGAAGGAAAAATAGAAGAAAGATGGCCCTAACAACATCAAGAAATATTGCAAGGACCTTGACAGCCACCAAAAAGTCAGCCTTTCCAGGTTATGACTTACTTTCATCAGACTTTGCTTGTTTTTACTCAGTGCTAAGACTGTGAAGTGTATCCTGCTGGCTTTGACAACGAAGTTGGAGCGGGAGACTCGGGAAGCAATCTGTAACTCTATTCCAATCCTTACATCTTTTTGCAGTGAGCAGGGCAGATCTCTCCCTTGCTCTAGGGATTGCTTTGATGTTTTCCTCTTGGCAGCGGCTGGTGAGCAGCTGAGGGGCACTTCCCCAGGGGCTGCAGGGACCCAGGCCAGGGAGTGCTCCCACAGACAGCAACCAGGGCTGACAGTCCTCACTTTGCTCGCATCCTTGTAACTTGGATGTTGCTCCTGCCACGTTGTTAACAGAAAAAAAAGAATGCTTTCCCCAATGTCCTCTACAGATATAAGCTGGAAGAAGGCATTTTCCCTAAGCACAGACATAAAAATAACAAAATCTCTACTTTCAGCAGGAGCCTGAGCAAAACTGGAGTTATTTGATCATTTAAAAATTACCTTTACCAGTTTTTGCAAATACAATTAGCATTTCCTTTAGTTATGAATGATCATAAATACATCTAGATGTGTCTACGAGTAAGTGTACATGAGACAGAATAGCTTGAAATATAATTGAATATCAGAGCAGCATGTCTTTTTCTGAAGAAAAAATAGCTCTGGATTTCATAAATATGAAATTGAAAAGAAAGCATTTTCCAGCAAAATATTCTTGTTGTAATCAAAAATGATTTATTTTACTGCACAAAATATACTGCTGTTTCCCTTAGTGGTTTTTTTGAGTAGTAGAAAGACTATTTGAAATGAGGCAGTTTTTCAGGTTTTGGACATTTGACTTTTGTGTTGCTGGTTTCTTATTTTGGGGTGGATATTTTTAGACATAAGTCCATGTTTCTCTGAACATGATGTAGTCATGATGTTGGAGTTAGAAAGATCAATTACAAGCTTCAGATCCAAGACTGCCTGATTAGGTCAGACAGGCATTTTAATTTTGCTTTCACCTACTTCTATAAGCAGCATACAAACAATATTTCTTTTTTAATTAGGACAAGGACATATAAGACTTGATCATGAACAAGATATTTACCCCTCATGGTTGTGGGTTTGATTTTAATAATAATAGAGCCAAGGGCTGCACATTACATTGCTTAAGTGCTACACTACTGAACATATGGGGGAAAAACATGGAGAATTGGATGGAGCTTTATCTAAAAAAATCAAGGTTGTGTTAGCATGAAAATCAGAAAACTCAGAATTTTTGTCCTCCTTTAAAACCCATTCCCTTGCAGCAGCTGCTCATTCTCCCCCATCATGCTCTCACAGCCTCTTCCACAAGTCTGCTGCATCTTCTTATCAGTGGTGCCTGAACTGGGACCACTACCTGACCCAGCAGATCATCTCAGGGTGCAAAAGCATCATCTCCTTGCCCCAACCTGAAGGGTAAAATAAACATTTATACCAGAATTATAACCTAAAGGAAAGCAAATTATCCTTAGTCTGGACACAGGACATCAGATTTTTGTCCAGTAGGAGTCCCCATTTCCTCAGACTAACACATACATGGGCTGAATTTATAGTATCTACTTCATACAAAAAGGAAGTTTCCAGGAAGAGCATGTTTAAATCTGGACTACTCAGATACAAACAAATCCATTCAAAATGTTTAGGTGCTGTTTAAGGTATAAATAACAAGAGATGAGTTGTTAATGTTTTTTTTTTTTTTCCCAGTTAAAATTTCTCAGCTCCTGTATTCAATTTGTGTTTCAAAATTCCTTCTTTGGTCAGCCTGGCTCAGGAATGCCTGGCACCTCAGTAAAAGTAGAGGAAAAGACAAACCAATAAGCCATGATCTTATGTTTGATGTTTAATTGTAGTGAAGCCAACTAAGCAGGAAGTTGCTACAGAAACCTATACCACTTCTATGGAAAAAAAAAAGAGAAGTGTATCCAAACATGCACATGAAAGCAAAATCTATCAGCAGATCAGATTGTGAAACTGCTACTTACTCTAACTGCAGGTGGTTTAAAATTACAGGTTTTAAAGCTATCATTTGGAAATAAATGAAAGGCTACTATCATTGTTTAGCATCAAAGAGTTTTATAGGATTGACATGCCATCAGCGAGTGAAGCATGCTTGCTTTAAAGCATATCAAATATAATGCAAAGCAGTCTACAATTTGGGGGGGNATTCAGAAACAAAAAGCACATGAAACCACATTAGGCAGCTCACTATGTTATGTTTGAAATACAAATGCAGGTGTCAAGAACTGTATGTCTTATAGGAAACTAAAATTTCACTACAGAAACCGAAAAGTACAGTTTCTTCTAGAAACCTAAAACTAAAATGAGCCCATCAAAAGAGTCAGATCAACTTTTGAGGTAAAAATCCAGACCACAAATAACAGAAAAATTTTCTCATTTGGGAAGTCTGGACTATGAGATATTCAAAAGCATTACTGAAATGGAAAGAGCTAGAAGATGTCTGGAATTACATGATGGAAAGATTAACTGTTACCCCATTTTCCTCTGCATACACTGAATACTTTCTATCAGGGAATAACGCTTCCAAACTGAAATGTAATCCTTGTTGCATTTATAACCACCAGTAGGAACTGTGGTTCAGTGGTGATACTTTAAAACCAAAACACAAATGGGTTTACTAGTTGCTGTGAGTAAGGGACTGTAACTTTCAGAAAGAACCTGTGAGAGAAGAGCTGCAAAAAAATCTTAGAATATGAGTGCACAATGCTTTATGAATATATATTGCTCTGTTCATTTCCATGTTGACAGTGAAAGCAAAATACAGAAGATATGCTTGTAGTAAGAAATTACTGCTTTAATTATATTCATATTTCTAGATAATGGCATTTGCACGACTTTCCATGACAGTGGCATTCAAGTTTGAAAGGATAGACCTGGGAAAACTGAGAAACATTGGCAGACAACCATGACTACACAACACAATTAATGACAAAACTCAGTAATTAATTCAGATTTTGTCTCTGCTGAATTCGAAATTCTCTGAAGTGAGATACATTTTTTCTCAACCAAAACAACATCACCAGTGAAAAAAATATTAAGGTTCTAAATTATGATCACTTTCTAAAGTAAGGATTAGGATTATGTGGATTCCTGTTTTCATTCTGTTTGTGCTTTGGATAATAAGTAGATTTTTTTTCATTTCAAATCCAGATTATGAGATTCCCCTCTCAAATTGCATGATTTCTAAGTAGCACCATCAAGAGTATTTAAGGTACTACCTGAACATTTCTCTAACTATTAAAGTTACCTTGAAAATACCTTGAGGAATGAAAGAATCAATCAGAATTCAGCTTAACCTTCATTATCAATGAGGGAAAAAAAATTAAGTTGGCTGCAAATGCCTAATATTGAGAAGTTACTAGTTGCATATCAGCAGAGGATGCATTTGTCTGTTCTTCTGGGACTGGAGAAGGGAATCAGTATTAACTTTTTTTAATCTGAAAAACTGATTTTTCTAGAAAGGTCTATTTACACTTCTGATATCGACATATCCCATTATTTTCCTACTACATCTGAAGACCCACACTAACAGTGGTGTTAGACATTAATAGTACACAACACAAACATCTGCTCCACATGGCAGGGCAGCAGCTCAGAACGAAATCTCCCACTGTGGTGCCCTTCTGCAACAAACCATTCCCCTCCTGCAGGAAAGCAAGCCTTGGTAGCAAACAGGGTTGTACTTTCAGTGGCAGCGTTGCACTGTTGGTGGCAGGTACTGCTCTTCTGGTTGTCAGGCACTCAGTGTCTGCAGCTCCACCAGGTGCTGCCCCATTAACTTGCTAGTGAGAAAAGGATGAAGCAAAAACTCAAATACAGCCTTAGCACACATCTGCAGTTTTAACCAAAGATTGTGGAAAACCTATTACTGCCACAGTATTAGACTGCTATTTTGAACCCAAAGTCATTTTATGTAAGCTCTACATCAATTTGAGGCACATTTTAGCTGAGTATAAACTACTGCAGGACAAGAAGCCCTGAGAAGGGCAAAGGTTAGCATTCTTCTGCCTGCTTTAATTAAAAAGATAACTTGCAATGAGATGACTAAGTAAATACCAGAGACAGCAGGATAAAATCATTAACATAGTAGAAGGACATCTTGGAGAGTTCTTTTACATGTTTTCAAAGTTGCTTGGATCAGATGAAACCTGTTTATTATTCCAAAATTTTTTCCAAGAATTCTCCAAGTTATTACAATGAAAGTTGGTGAACATGGTGGGAGATGGTAAGCATCTACATGAAAGAAAAACAATAAATATTTCCTCTCCTTAAAAAAAAGGTTTAGGAGCAATGAAGATACTGTAGACCAGCCATATGAACTTAAATTCAAAAAAATAGAGAAGCAAATATTTAAACAAGGTAAGGCCTTTAGAGAGGAAAAGAAATCAGGTGAAAGTAGTTTTATCATGCTAGAGACGTTTAGTTTCCTTCTATGGAACAAGTAACATATCTTTAAAATGTGGATAAATAACTGAAGTTTCATCTCTATCTTAGTAAGCTCTTGATGTGGTCATGTCTGAGACCTAATCAAAAGTCAGTCATGTCCTTCATGAGGCCATTATAAGGGACATGGATAACAGATTGGAAATATACACTATCTTCCTTTAGCACACTTAAATGTAATGACTCATGACAGACAGGTCTGAAGAGGTCTGTTCTGCATCCAACATCAGATACTATTTTCATTAGTGACATTACAGGTTTGAAGCAGATGGGAGAACAGAACGAGACAAAAACGGGAAAGGACCTGAAGCTGAAGTGTCTTGAAAATAGTAAAAAAAACACCCACAAAATACTATATCTCTTTTAAACTGTAAGCATAAGGACCTTTTAGTCTTGTAACAATAATTCAGTACAATTGGCTGGGTGAAAGCCCGTAAGGGTCATAAGTTATAATGGATCCCAAGATAATCCTAAGTAAAGCATCATGATTGAAAAGTCAATCAGCCTGACAATGCACGAAAGGTGAAATACAACCTAGAGGACACCTAAGTTAGTCTTTCCTTTTTACCAGCCATTAACAAAGCTATCAGAACAGTAACATCTAGTTTGAGGTGTCACATCTCAAATCAAAGGAGTAGTTGGAGAGAGCTTAAGACCATGGAGCAAGAATGTGGAAAGGATTTCAGGGACAAAATCTGTGAGAAAAGAGAATATACATCTCAGCCTGAAAAAAAGGAAGTCTTCAATACATCTCTGCTAGAGAATGCAAATTATATCCTATTCCAGCCTGGAATACAAATAAAGAGAAACCTGAGTTTAAACTGGAACAAGGGACGTTTAGGTGAGCTAAGAAAACCCACTAGCTGAATAATTAAACGGTGCCATAGCTTTTCCAAGAGTGTTGCTGTAATATCATATCTGGGGCTAACTAAAGTAATTAGACAAACACTAGCTCAGAACAAGTTTGCTTTCTATTTCAGTAAAAACTGAATGCAGACTTTTAATAGAGACAGCAATACACACCTTAAGAGATCATTTTACCAAAGTCTACAACCTTGGCAAAATATTTCATTACTGCTTTGGAGCCACAAGGTCACTAAGCACAGCATAAGACTCTCAGGCCTAAATCCCAAGTACTTTATTTTTTTTTTTTCCAATGAGTTCCATTTTCTGTACAACCCAGACTTCAACAATCACAGTCTTTAATTTACCTATGGACATAGATTTCTGCTTGGTTGTACCCACAGATGCCTGTTCATAGTCAACATACTCAAATCAATGATTTTTTTAAAATAAACTAAAGAATAAAATTATTTGATAAAAAAAATAACTTTAAGCATTAACAGTCAACCCAAAAAGTCTAAAACATACTCAGAACTGTAAAAGTAGCTGCTACAAAAGTGGTATGCAAAAACCATACCACGGGGACAAATTTCAAAGTAGTTACAAAAAGTAAAAATTCAAACAACTGTAAACATTAATGCTGTTTTACAAAATTAAATAACAGAATTTAATAAAAAAACAAGTCTTCTTCCTGACTTGTTCAGATTGCATACTTTGGGTCTTTATATACTTTTGCACTTATTCCCAACACACTCCTACACCTAACAGCCATTCTGCATATTCCAACAATCCATTAGAAACAAATAGGACAAACATACAAACTTGCAGCTTTGTCTGTTTTTGACAGACAAATGAATGCTTTCTGATAGTACTTTCCTACCAGGATGTCTATGAGAAAGTCTTGGTTTGATTTTATTTTAATCAAGGGTTTTGCTTCTCTCAAATTTGGAGTTTTAATATTGCCAGAAAATTTTCTCAGAAATTTTGTCCCCAGCAATTCTAGTGATAACTTAATGACAATAAAGTTACCTTGAGCACTGCAAAAGAAAGTGGAAACTCATGACCAATTCAAAAAGAGTGTTAGCAAATGCATATGTCAGCCTCTCTTTACCAAAGTGCTTAAAGGCCTCTGTATGCCGAGCAAGAAGATGAGATTTAGCATAAAAGTCTGATGTTTCATTCATACCACGAAGAAGCTTATGAGAACAGAAACACCCACCAGCCAAAAGCTCATAAAGTCCTCTACTAATAGAACACTGTAATTTCTAAAGCAGAGCAATTTAAGTAAAAACTTTTAGGAATGAGATGAAATGCTAAGTAAAGATTTCAATTCCCAATCAGCATGTATGCTTTTAAACAAGAGAGTGGGTACAAAAACATGGACTTTTAATAAAGAAAGTAAAAAGAAATAAAGGCAAGCAGACAGCTGCTCAAAGAGGAACTATATACTTTGGAAGAAGAAGATTGAATACATACTTCAGATTTCAAACTATATATCTATTTCAAACCTTGCAGTAACTTTAGTTACAGCAAAACATTGTGCATATCAGTGTAATATTTAGAACTGTGTAAACTAATTTACACATCTTTGTTACTTTATACAGTTTTCAAAGCACAGTCTGTTTCATGAAGGTCACAAACAATCTGACACACACACAGTCCTGCATTAAAATCTATATTAAAATAATGACTGCTGCCCATTCATTGACATAAAGCAACTGGGCTGGATGAACATGCCCCAAGAGTGGTGGTGAACAGAATCAAATCCAGTTGCCTACCAGTCAAAAGTGGTATTACACATAGTTCAGTATTGGGGCCAGTCCATAGCCTGGATGAGGGGATTGAGGGCACCCTTGTTGTTTGTAGATTACATTAAGTTGGGTATTATCCTCAAGTTGCACCAGAGGAGGTTTAGATTGGATTATAGAAAAAAAAATTTCACCAAAAGGGTTGTGAAACACTGGAACAGGTTGCCCAGGGAAGAGGTGAAGTCACCATCCCTGGAGGTATTTAAAGTATGTTTAGATGTGGTACTTAGGAACATGGTTTCATGATGGACTTGGCAGTGTTGGGAAAATGTTTGGCCCCAGTGATCCTAGAGGTCTTTTCCAACATAAGGGATTCTACGATTCTGCATCTCATAGCTGTAGCAACCTTCCTCACAACACCAACTGAGAAATGTCATATGTCATCCAGAGTGACAAACCATTCTTTAAACATATTTATTATTAATAAATAACACTGTACACATTTTTCAAAGCATGGCCACTCTATATATCTTACTCAGTTGAGTTCACACTTCTTTATCAATTACCCTTGTGCTAGACATTGCATGACTAGTGGAATACGAATGGAAGCAACAAAGCCAAATTCTATAAGCTAGACACAGCACAATGCCTTGATAAATACGTAAGATAAAGACATTATTTACTTTGGAAGTTAACAGTAATATTAGAGTAAAACAGCAGAATAGCCACATGCCCCGAACCAGATGTGGCATGCTTCTAGAGCTCAGTGGGTTGCTTTCAAGAATAATTCATATTCATTGCTAGTTCCAATCCTGTAACAGGGCTGTATTGCTACAGAATATACTTGAAGTGAAGCCTTTACAATCTCAGAATGAAGTTTTTTAAAAAGCACAGTTTTTTGTCAGAATTAAATTATGACATGAACTGAAAGTTCATTCCTAGGAGATGAACTTCTTCATTCCTTCTACAACGTTGGAAGGCTGTGGAGGGCTATAAGCCCTTGGCCAGGAGCCCTCTGCACTCCCTTGGAGGAGAAAGCCCTGAGGGCCAAATCTCCCTAGAGATAAGCAACCTTCCTCCAGTCATGGTGAGGAAAAGAGCCACTCCCAACATGCCTTGTTTCTTTATGGTAATAGTCTGTGTCCCGTTGGCTAATCAATTTCTACCCCACCCCCTGCCTTTCCCATATAAACCCCTGCTCCTACCCCTGACCCCAGGAGCCTTTGTCCCTGGCCCCCTTCACAGGGACTGCTGGACAATAAAGCTGCCTCTGTGAAATTGCCATACAAGGCTCCTGTCTCTCTGTCCCTGAGTTCTGCCTGGGTGATTTCACAAAGAGCTGAATCACAAAGAGCTGATATCACTCATAGCTGAGAAGTTGCTACACTTGCTGAAATCACCCATCACCCCAGAGAAGTTGATAAGGCTCCTGGAAAAGCTTTTCCCTGGTGGGACGCTTTCTCTAGGAAGGTCGCAACCCCACCGGTCTGTCCAACGCTGGACACCAAAGGCGATAGAAGGACATTAAATGACACTTTAGGAAAACAGGTCTACTACAAGATGGCTCTGTGATTTCTTTTTTTAATCTTATTAAAACCTTATGCATTATAGGAGTCAAGCTGGGATCTCAGAATGTAATTTTTTTGCTATGCTGTTATATAGTACCATGGAAACCATGTACAAGCATGTTAATCAAGGCATCTTTCACTATGTCCAACTCATGCACTGTGAATGCTTGCTACTATACGATGCTCAATATTCCAAAACATGGGTTTATCCATCTTGGAAGCCAAGGCTGAGCCAAAATATTGCTTCCTGACTTTAAGCACACACTTGTTCATCTGGTTTTTCGCAATCCTAAATTCTTTGTCTCGGTGGACTACAACAAGAGAAACAAATATATTTAAGACTAAAAAAAGCCACCAAAAATCAACATTATTTGCTGTTTTCTTTCATCACTTTAGTCACAAGGAACATTGCCTTGATAATAACTAATGCCCCTATGCACTCTACAGTCTTAAAATAAATTATTTCTACACCTATTATACAAAATATTATGGTAGGAATGGGATTACTGATAAAGCAACAAAATCTTAAAAGAAGTCCTGAAAATCTTCTGTAAGGCTTTCCCAGGTGGAATATAGGGAGCATGTCAGAATCCAATGTTCATAAGGTAAAATAATGGAAGTAAAAACAACTATTGATCTGTTCACAAAATAAACCCACATCTATATACACCCACTCATCTATAACCCACACACCTCAGTGGAAACACTGTCAGACACAAATGATAACATGAATTTGGGGGTTGATAGGACAAAGTACACCTATTCTTTTGAGGATGCACATAGGGTAGAAATAATGGGGACAGGGAAGCAGAGGAAAAGGGAGGAGGTGGCAGAGTGGAAGTCCAGATACAAGTGAGTGTAGAGAGAATAGCAAAAATAGCAAAAAAATTCTCTGGCAAGTTATCTGTTGTTATTACACAATTATCATACTTAGAAATGAGCTTAAAATATTTCCCACCTTTTTCAAACAGGCTCTTGAAGCCTCTCCAATTGTTTAGAGATTACCCAGGATGGCAAAACCTTGAGGTAAACGCAAAATTAGAGGGAAGACATAATTCTTTGGTACAGTAAGTTCCAGCTGATCTTCAGTAGGCTGGCTTCCACCCAACTGCCCTCCATTTCCAAGCCAGAACATGACACTGGGATAGCCATGGATCTCCTACCTAGCTTTATATACTATACTACTGTTTCCAGTACCACCTCCTTCTAGTACTCTCCCATCACTCAGTGCTGTTACTTAGAAACTTCAGATTTAAGACTCTGAATTCACAATTTTTGCTAACATTGCAATGTGGGGAGTTTTTCTAACTATTCCATAGATAAGCATGATAAAGTTATGTTTTCATCAAATAGAAAACTCTTCTTTCATTCATTCCTGGTCTTTGCCTTTACAGTAAAATTCAGAAAACTAATCAAAGTACTGAAAAAGCAGTATTAAGCTATTAGGGTGGAGATAAAAACAAGATATATCAAGATAGTAAGAAAATGAAACTATTTTAAAACAAAGCCCCGGCACACTGTTTCTCTCCAGTGTTTCAGCACAGCTCACTTTTCCATAGTTTAAATGGATCATCACAGTTGCAAGATATCAAGTTGTATGAGAAAGACAGCAACACAGTGATTGGTGAACATTAGTATTACCGTGGGAAGCTACTTTAGGATGCTCAACCAAACAAGCACATTGTCACTCATGTGAAAATCAAGAACAAATGTTATTAACATGCTTTAGAGTCACTATTTCCTTAGTATTACAAGCTCTCCAGAACTTGTAACACTATTCAGTTACAACTTTGAGGAAGCCTGATATATAAGTGACTGTTAAAGAATATTTGTCACTTGTTATTCCAGACAACAGCCCAATACTTGGTGAGATGGAGACAGACATATTGTGCTTTCTGAAACATTTAACCTTTACATCAAAATATTCACAAACACCTCCAAAATGGTTGTTAAAGCCTAATTTAACAGGAGACAGAAAAAACGTTGTGACCTTGTTCTGAATTATTGTTAAATAGAAATTTTCATCCTGCTTCCATCTTTTCAAAAATTGTAGTATACAAGTGATGAAAGTGCGAGGTTTTATAGACATATTTTTTAATTAAGATTAAGCAACAATTGAGCAAAAAAGATAGGCAGTGTTGGTTTAACAAACAAACCGAAATGACTGAAAATTCAGTTCATTTTAACGTTATGCAAGTCTTATTTTTAAACCCCACATTATTTCCACTGGAGACACTTAGAAGCATTGATTACTTGAACACAAGACACAGTGTCCACATAAAAAGCATTCATAATAGTATTCTTATTCTCCAGCAGAAAAGCTGAAGTACTTGTTCTTTTCTGTAAATTCAAGTGCAAGGCAATAAATATCACTCTTGTCTCAGCGTAATACATGCAGATCTGGCTTCTCAAAATAATCACTATCTTCTGAACAATCCTAGAAAAACCTTCTGGAGTGGGCTCCATGTCACTCAGATGCTGTGGCCAACATTACAAAACTTTGTCCTGTGTCACGCACACCTTGTGCAAACCATGACAGCCTGCTTGGCTAACCTGAGCATCCACTGCCATGCTTATTCTAACCTCTTCAATAGTTTTGACAGAACAGCTCTGCCAGATGGAAAGAGAAACTAGATGAAGATAGAGGCACAGCTGTAGACCGAGAGTCCTAGACCTAAACATCATCATCATGCACAAATCTCACTCAGTGAGAAAACCAGCAGATTTCAGAGGGCAGCCTGCACATTTAGGGGGAAATTTGAATCTGTTTAAACAAATATTTCACTGTTATGACTACTTATTTTGATTTATTCTTTTCAGACAAAATACAAGCTGTCTCTTTCACTTATGTTCAGTGCATTCAGTATCTCATGCCTCTTTACCATTCCAAAGTGATACACATCAAGTAATAATTTACTACATAATGCTGCCTTCCTAAGTTCACTGTACTATACAAAGTGTAAGACCAGCATGCACCTTTTTCTATGTGAATTTCCATCTTAAGCAAAAAAACCCTTTACCGCATTCATTTTACCGAAAAATGAATAGAGGCTGCATGAGAGATAGCCAAAAATTAAAGCATTACAGTTCCTAAACTGTCATGTGTGATAAGAAAATTTCCATGGCGACAGGAAAATCCCCTTTGCAATATTGTAGCTAGACATTAAATGTAGCACTTTTCATAATTTGATAGTCATTTAAGCAACAATAAACCATACAAATATATGTACCTATTACATATGGGGAAGGAAGGCACAGTCACACATGCTACAGAGCTTCACCTATGCATTACAGATCCTCCCATTTTGCTGGATGCTCAGTTGGCTTGATTTTCTATTTGGCGTCCCAGTAAGCCTGAAAAACACTAGGTTCATAAATACAACCAAACTCAGTTTTGAGCAGGATAAAACCCTCCTGTATTGCCAAGGGAGAACTTAACTCACTGGTGTTTGCTCAAAATGCTGAAATAGCTCAGGTCTCATAGCTAGCGTTTCTGAAGGACATAGCCAAATTATTTCTGCCCAGCTTCACATTTCATGAGAACTCTATTTTATAGTCCCAATTTAAACATGATTATATTTGGTGTTTGGCTGAATGTACCACACTGAAAATTGAGTTTTGATTTAGCACAATCATTTTAACTAAACACAACCTGTGGTTCAGGCACAGATGGATTAAGTGTGATACCTCATCAGCTAGTAATGCAATGTTAAGACTAAATTTAACATTCAAAGCTGATATTTTTAATACATTCATTTCTCCTTGCACAGAAAATCGTATACACAGCTACATTTGAATTTTTTTTGCCATCAAAATCAATCCTGATCTTCAGCAGAAAAGCGAGCAACTTGTTCAGGAAAGATTACCAGCTGTAATCAGCACATATAGTATATGTTCTTCAGCTGTCAGCTAGAAAGAAAAATATAAATTCTGTAATTTGTACTAAAAAGTGGAAGACTAATTTCTAAGTTGCCAATTGTCAATCATTTTTTTAATGATCCTACTTAATGTTTTGTTTTGGCTTGTTTGTTTTTTTTAAAAATGCTTATTACTCCTTAGAAGAACAACATTCCTTTTGTCACATTGTCATAAATATTGCATAAATATTGCATAAATACTTAAAATTATACTACTTTACCCTGCTAAAGGGAAATGCCAAGAGTTACAAATGTGTTTACTGAGGCTGCAAACTACAGTAAGAATCCTACCACCTTAAGCAGATACTGTAAGTACAGAAATGATCCAGCATCAGGAGAAGTCCAGGCACTAGCTTTAAGATTAAGGTTTCCTAGACATTGCCTTGAAGGGCCCCAGTAATGAGCCAGTCTTGCAAGGCTTATGTTGCCTTGCACTGAACAAAGCAAGCTGCATCCTTGTCCTAAGGATCTCACAATCTGCATTTTATACTCATTCATACTGTGTTAAAAATATAGCTGTCAAAAATTCACAATTAGCACTGCTATTTTTTAATAAATTCTTCATCCCCCCCCCCCCCCCCCCC
>VWZW01006289.1:10294186-10465737 GCA_013397115.1 Edolisoma coerulescens
GCCCTTAGAATTCAATGAGAATGACACAAAAGAGAGTAGAGGTTCTCTATATTGACACGCAATTACCATGACTAAACCACAATTTTGAAAGGTAAAGGGATTGAAGTTCCAGGTTCCCTGTTTCAAAAAGATGACTTTTAGGATGGTTTGTTTCAAGATACAGTTAAAAGTAGAGTGTGGAATCTTGAATACGCAAATGCATTTGTTATAAATAAATCAGGAAATTCGCGTCCAAATATGTAATATCAAAATATGTGTATAAAAGGTTAAGTTGTAACCAGTTTTAAAAAACGGCCAGAGCTGGCTCCGAGAGGAATGCGGCTCCTACCGGGAAGGTGCTCACATCCAAACAACAGGTCTACAGAGAGCAGATGGCCCATCAAGAAGGCATCCAGCGAGCTCCTGGAAATCTACATTTCCAAAAGAGGAGTTCCCGGTATAGATGATGGACCATCTCCGAAGATCTCCTCCCAGCTCAGGCGTTAACGATCCGATCAGGAACTCAGATATGGAACATCAAGAACCATCAGATAACTCCCCCGGTGACGAGAGACTAATCAAAGACAGGATGCGCTTTGTCCATCTCAGTCCCATGAAAGACAAGCTTCATGAATATACTGAATGGCAAAAACAATACCTAGGATTCCGGACTTATGCAGGAAAACTGTATATAAACCGGCTCCAGAAAACAGCCGTCGTGAACGAGGGAGGTTCGATGCGACAGAGGTCGGACCTGCGTTCACCCAGTTCCAACCCCGGGCTTGGTTCTGTCTCCTTTTCGATCGTGGCTTTGCGTGTGCGATTTTTCTCGGACACGAAATAAATTTATATTTGTTTTATTCTTAAATTGGTTCCGTTCATTTATAACACATTCAAACATCTTCAACCCTCAATGTGACCATAGCTATAATTAATCTCACTATATTCAGAATTAATTCCCTATATTCTACGTGTCTATTAAAGCTTGTCTTTAGTTTTATATATTATACTTGCCTCAGTTTTTAAGTGGGTAGATTTATTACACTTACTTGTTGAAAGACTTTCATTGTTCATGCTGTAGTTTGATTCATCCTCAAGTTTTTAAAGGTCAGCTGCAAACCCACAAACAGCTTGACAAACAACCAACCTTTGTAGATGAATATCAGATTTATGTGATATTATATCATTGTCATACTCTTGTAATTTGCAACAATCTAGTTCATGACGTGTCATTTAAAGATATGTAGGTCCTGAACTATTCATGGTTTTAACACCAATAAATTGTTCAGAACTATCCTCATTTCTTGGATACCTGTTCTCATTTAAATAATTTCAATTTCAAGTAATTAATGGAGAATTTAAACTGATAACCAGGATCACATCTGAATTTGATTATTTATTTTTCAATTACATGGTCTCCGATAAAGAAGTTCAACAAAAGATACTCAAATGAAGTGATCTATATATTGACCATATAGCATAAGTTAGTTATATACTGATCATGTTTTATTTATATCTGGAAGAAATAAGAGTGCAGCATTATTGCAGCATTATAGTGGATATAATTTTCTTTCACATGTGTATACCCACACATATGCACCAGGCAATGGCTATTGAGCATAAGTGTTGGGCTCTTCATACAACTGGAGACTAGCAGATCACATGAAGAAAACCTGGCAACAACAATCCATGAGAATTTTCAGCTTACGTTTCATAAAAATTGAAGGATAACTTAGGAAGAAAGATATGTGACAATAGTGAAAAAGTTGGGCCCATGTCAGGTCTACATCTTTGATCCTAACACTAGTCACTTGCTCTACCATAAGCACTTTATAGTAATTCATTCTATATTTTCAAGCTTTTTCAATAAGAAAGTGATATTCTTTTATTTATATACATTGGCTGAGAAAAAGAAACACAAAAGAAGATTTTACTACTTTGATATATGAAGCAAGAGAGTGAGTCAGAGACTACATATTTATGTTCTTGCTGGAAAAGCTCCAGGTAAGAGTACAAAGGAATTACTCATTCAAAGATATCTTTACCCCTTCAACGAGCATGGAATCATTTGACAGATATTTAGGATGTTTACAATTAGTACTTTACTCATTGTATTCATCGTTCTACTTTTTTTTTTTTTTTTAATGTAAGGCCTTGCATCTGTACAGTGATTAGTGTTTCTCATAGAACTTCCTTTTGTTTTCAGATGTCACTTGATCAGTTTCTCAGAATTGCTGAATGGATTATTGATCTCACTTACTGTACGCTTGTGGTTTACATTGATCACTGCAGAATCCTTTGAAAGTGCTGTATTTCTTCAGAGTAAAATTGATATCTTTAGACATTTCAGTATCAAAAAACCAACCCAACAAAAAGTCTGAAAAATCCACAAAGGTTCTACCAGCAACAACATCTGAATGGCTTCTGGAGATCACTTAACAGAAATAAATGCTCTTAACAGCTCTGAACTGTGGCCAGCAAAGATTTTAAACACTAAAATAAGCCACAGTGACAAACACATGGAAATAAATGACACTTTTTCAACCAACCTTCACATTACCTTTATGTGAAGAAATCCAAAAGAAACATGACTATGGAATTTCCTTGAAGGTTCATTAAAAGCATTGTACACATTATTGACTTTAGGTTTATGAGTGCTTGCAAGCGCTCTATCCCACACCCAAGAGCTTGGCTGTCACAAAAGGAGAGGGGATGGAGAAGGGAATACATTACATTGACACTATTGTAGTGCGTATGCTATTGTATGGTATCATTTATGGGGAAGCTTATTTTGTGCAGAGAAATTGATTTCCAACACATGCTTGGTTTTCTCAGGAGCATAGAGATGACTTGAATTCATAAATGTACTAATTCATATTATCTCATGCATCCCCTTTACATTGTATGTTTTAATCCTATTCATTGTCAAGTAATCCTGGGACGTATTTTCTATGCATGATAACTGCATAGCAGCTTTTATGGAAAGCAGAAGCTTGTTCTCATTTGCATTAGGAATACTTTATAGCATAAAAGGTAATCTCAAAGTTCTCTAACTTCATCCACAGCAAGCATAACATTCCAAAACTGATTATGTTTTTTAGGAAATACTTGGGGCTCTACCATTTTTTATCCAAGTACTCCAAATTGTTTCAGTTCATAATGATTTTAAAATAATAAATAAATAACACTGCCATGGGGCTTTGATTTGTCAGTTTCTTAAATGTCAGAAAGACAACTTACTCAACATGACCAAGCTAGAATTGGTCACAATTACAGACAAAGATCAGAGGCACACTGAATCCATGGTTTAGCTGTTAGCCTTTGTTTAGCCTTTGATACATAGTAACAAGATACTAAATTTCATCTGGAACTTCTAAAAGGTGTCACTCGTCTTCAGTTTTCTTTTGCCATAGATTTCAAGCACAGAAGAGTTGACTGTCAAAAGCAAAAACACAAGGCTACGAAAAGCTATGTCATTAAAGACAAAGGCAACTGTTACCCTTCTTTCATTAACTTTCTAGGTTTCCTACCTGGAATAACTGTCTAATTGCAGCTTCAGAGCAAATCAGCATCTCATGGGATACACAGCATGGCCAAAGAGCAAAAAGAGTAAGAACCACCTGAATTAGCTTTTAAGACAAATCATACCATTTTCAGAAATTAAAAGCGTGGGTTTGAGATACTGCTTGTTTTATTGTTTTGTGATATTATTGGTTTTACTGTTTTGCAGTACAGAGTCAAGAACAGAAAAAAGGACAAGTTCTCTAATAACCTCTTCTGTTAGGTCAGCTGGTTAAGGATACTCTTATTGTTCCTTTATTAGAGGAAAAACACCTTGAGTTGGCCTTTCAAACTCAGCAAATGTTGGCAGAGCACTCTTGGCTAGGTACTAAGGTTATTAGTGATAAAATGTACCCTGAGGCTCAGGCAAGTATGTGCATATACTTCAAGCTTACTGCTGTTACAGAAATTGGCAGCCCTGAGATCCAGCTGAATAAAGACTATCACTCTCCTCCAGTTTTTTTCATTACTAGACTCTCCAGTTCCATTCCTTCAATGCTTTTAAACTGTTTGTTCTCCCCACAGCATTTTAATATGTTTCTTTGACAGGGTACCCTAGAAAGGCACCATTATTGTTGCAACTGAACCATACACCACTCCCTTCTACCTTAAAAAGGTAAAAATTAAAAATAAAAAATTCTGAAGTACAAAGAACACAACTTTAAGGAAAGAGGTCACCTTAGATCTCTGTACAGAGAAAGAAGCTATTTCTGGAAAGCCCTGGCCACACAGGACACTGCATCCACACCACTGTCCTACCTGCTGTTCCAATTCCACATACTGGTGTTTGGGTTTTTGGAGTTTTTCTGCAGAACAGCAGTAGAACTAATAGAGAGCACACTCCTGGCTCAGACACAAACAAGTTATCATAATCTTAATGTGTTACGCTGCCAGACTGAAGTAGCCATCTGCCTGCATGCTTTTAGCCTACTTCAATTATGAGAGAACACAATTTATCTTAATCTTCAATGTAAAAAGCTAAATGTGAGATTACATGATTTAGCTCAAATCTGAAACTAAACTGCATTATCTCTCAATCTGACAGGCAAAGCATGCACCCAACTAATGGATAGCAAAGGTTAGCTGAAGGGAGGAAACTTGTTAAGCCATTACAACTCAATCATGCTAATGAAAGGTTTAATTTAATGTGCTTTACAGCGTATCTGCAGCCGTAAGTGCAGTTAAGAATGCGTTCATGAACAAGTACTCCAGCTCAGATGAGGCATAATAATTCACAAAGCTGTGTAGTTCATTCATGACACCTGACAGACCATATAACACTCATATACACGCTAGGATGAAACATGGCTAGTTTGTAAGTTGAAAAAACCTGAACAAACATGTACAACATTCAACCACAAACAACCCTCCTTTTTTGAGGAACCTACCAATCTATGGTTAGCAGACTTATATGTAGCTTACAGAAGATTTATTAAGCCTTCAAATTTGAGGATCCTGTTTATACAGCAAATAAAAACTATATCCATTACTGTACATAGTACATGGTTCCAGAGTCACATCCTGTGTTCAATAAGGTTGTGGTGAACTTCCATCACATGCTGAGACCACAAAATAATTGGTTATATCTCAAAGACATGGATACCTACTCAATTTTTAAAAGAAAGTGGTACCTGTAAGAAATTACAATTTTATTTTATACGTTCCTATACTTAAAATGAGCACACAAGGCATAACACACTGTATAAAACCATCCCTTATCACTTTTTAAATCGGAATTTTAAAATGCAACAAAAAACACAACTCCTCTAGTAGTAAGCTGCTGTGCCTAGAAACAATTATGTTTCTTTCCAATGGCTGCTATTTGCTCAGATACATTCTCTGAATTTACATACCTGAAACTTTCTAACAACACAACATTTATATTGTTGCAGTGAAAAGCACCACAACTTATTCTAGCATTCTGCTTGATTAATAATATGGCAAGACTTACTTTATTTTTAAATAAACCATGGCATTCTTGACCAAGTTTACCCTAAACTTACTTCACAAGCTTCAGCTACAACACAGATGACACTGTTCCATTATGCCAAAGTTGTCTGGAGCCAAATTATGATGGATTATCGGGCAACAAGAGTTTAAAAAAAAGCAGCCAAAGCTTCTGTTGATAATGAATACTAATAAAGCTAGAAACCACCAATACGAATTGCTACACCTGCAGAAAACTCCAGTGACTGAGGATCCTGACAACCACATAAAATAATGGATCTGTATATTAATATATTTTCATAGGAATATGTAGCTACCCCTTAGAATAATAGCCTTAACATCACAATTTTCCCTCACTTAAAAAAAAAAAATTTAAAAAATCATTAAAAACAAAACCAAAAGCAAACAAACAAACAAACGCCCTTAAATTTCTATCAATAAAAAAGCATTCCTTCTTCCTCTATGGGGCCTTTGCTTAAGTCAGTTCTTACCCTCCTTATTTTGAAGTAAAGATACTTATAACAGTATCTAC
Source organism: Edolisoma coerulescens (assembly GCA_013397115.1). Classification (NCBI taxonomy): domain Eukaryota; kingdom Metazoa; phylum Chordata; class Aves; order Passeriformes; family Campephagidae; genus Edolisoma; species Edolisoma coerulescens. The sequence continues at coordinate 10,300,206 of VWZW01006289.1, forward strand.
CTTATTCTAGTATGCTGAGTTTTTTTGGAACAAAACACATTTTCTAAGCATGAAATACTCAGATTCCTAAACTCTTTTTTCTGTTCAGGGTGCCTCAACACAAGTGATTCTGTCATTCCTCTTCCTTCTGCCAGGTGTAATAGTCTTGCAACTTAATTCTATTGTTTTCTCTTTTGCATTTCAATTGTAACTGTAATGGTACAGTGCAAATATTTTAGCTAAAGCAGTGATTTTCTTCCTGTTTTCCTAAGTGTTTTCTTCCTTCCTAAAAGTTACAAATACTGGAGCCATCTCACTAAGCATTCCTAACAATTAAAGCATAAGAAATGAAAATTGCTCAAAGAAAGATGCCATTAAAGAGCAATTATTCAGTATTACTAGCGTGTGTGAAATTATAAACAGGCTTTTGTGTTATTTATTCTTTTATTTACAGAACATAGCAGGGAACTTGTATGCTGCACTGTTCCATGTCATAAAATTTAAAGTTATACTCTCCATTTCTCATATTAATTGCCCAATTAAGAGCTCAGAGGCTGGCTCAGTATTACCTGATCTACAGTGAACAACAGATCATTTCATATTGGGTTTATCACTGGAAAAACCACTTGGGTGTCCTGGAGTCATGTTATAAGACCTCTCTATTCCCTAACTCTCTGCTTAATGCCCAGAAGATGCTGTACCTTTAGGATGGACCTGAGGGGCAGGGCCGGGCCGGAGCCGCGGGACTCAGGTTCGGTCGGTTCAACGGCGCAGCCCAACGGCTCTGGGCCCAATGGTCTGGGCAGTGCTCGGGAGGGAGCGTGCTGGAAGCGCTGTGCTGCTGCTTTGGTGTTTTTTTCTTTATTCCCGTTAATTAAGAAAAGTTTTGTTCTTTTTCCTTCCCTCCCCCTGGCCTCCCTGCCCTCCTTCCTTTCTCTCCGGTCCGGGGAACCTGTGGGGCGGCCCCGGCAGGCCCACGGGCGGCCCCAGATGGTCCAAGCCCCAGGGAACATCGAGCCATCTCTCCTGCTGGGAGGAGGAGAATCGGCATCAGAGGACCACCAGGTTTTTCCTTCCACCTGCCCTGCTCCAGGCGGCTGCAAAGACCTCCCCTTCCCATTCCCCTTCCCCTTCCCGGAGATTGGGGGGAACTAGTTGTCAGCCCGTGTGTTCCTTCCCTTCTCCGGGCATTTGTTGTGTTCTGAGTTGGTTTTTTGTTTGTTCTGCCCTGGTTTTTTGGGTTTTTTTTCCTGTAAATAAACAGTTTGGGGGTTTTTTCCACTTCTACTGTCATTAATTTGCCTCATTGGCAGAGGAAAAGGGGAAGCCCATTCCCTTTGGAGGAGGCGCTCACTCCGGAGCGTTTCCTCCTAACTTTGTCTCCAAAACCGAGACATTGGGCAACTGCATGGGCAAGGCTGGCTGCTTTTCTTTTGAAAAGAAAGAGGCCCCCAAAGCAACCAGAAGTATATAATTCAATTTCAGGCTATTTTTTCAACTAACTAACTAACTAACTAACTAACATACCCACAGACAATTCTATTTCTCTCCAGTGGGTATGAAAACACCTCACACCCAACATTAATTCTAAACTATAAGTCTTACATTATGTAGTACATCCAGACTTTTCCAGTTAATTGATTAAAACTCTACCTTTTGTTTATATGACTACCTCCTCTTTGCCTAATAACATGAAACATTTTACCATGTTGTACTCTTTCTAAAGCTGAAAGCTTAATTTAAGTAATAACAGCATTCATCACAGTCCATCAGGGATAGCCAAGTTTCAAACAGTGGAACAAATTTAAGTCAGTTTATTGAGGATTTCTGGTGAACACAACTGATGATTTTCTTGAGTACAAGATCACAAGGTATGAGCATCCACTAGGTATACAAGAGGTCTTTTGCTGCCAGAATTCCTCAATTAAGAGAAGTAAAAAAAGCAGACTTCAAATATAGCTGTTGCATGCCAAATTAATTTGCATAATTTACAATTTTAACATCCAACAATTGGCCAAAGTAAGTTCCATCTTGTCAAAAATCATTTTGGTTTGTGAAAGCATGACTGACCTTAAGATAACTTGAGCAGCTGCATTTGCCCTTGAAATGCTCCAGCCGGAATAGATGTCCTGGCGGGAGCAGCACTAGCATGGGAGTCCGTAAAGTCATATGGAACAGACTACATCTCACATAGTTCACAAACATCCAACACCCATCTCAAAGACCATGTTTTTGTAATGGCGGTCTACTTTTCCCTTCTTACATACTCCACAATTTTTATGGAACTCACCAGTAAATTTGCCTTTCCTTGCTTGTGTTTCTACACACTGCAATGTATATATTCCCAAAGAAGCTTAACACAGCACTTGCAGTAACTGGAGCTTAAACACACATATGAATGGAGTGGGGAGAGCAGGAGGAATCCTCCCTCTTAAACACATCCCAGAGAAGGACCATCTTTACACCTTAAATGTCTGACACTGGTTATTCTAGAGCACATTGCAGTAGCTTTTAGAAAAGTTCCTTCTATCCCAAAACAAAATTTTTGATAAATGTTCATGCATATGCATATGTACCTTTGCAGGACCAATGAAGACTTTCAGAAATCCACCTCTAAACCCTAAACTCACAGGTTGCAGAACATGTGGATTGACCTTTTTGAATATTTGGCTACCCGAATTTTGCAGTAAAAGCCTCTGAATACTCAACAGCTTAGTAAGACAGCCATCTACAACACCTAAATACAAATTAATGTCAGTGTTTGAAGGCAGTTGTCAAGGTCTCTTAAATCCTAGAGGACATTAAGAAAGAAACTGTCTCATACACAGTTAAAACCAATAAAACTAAGCAGAGGTTTCTAAAGGACGGAATATATATTCCAGAGGACAGACTATAGAATAAGCTGCAACACTTGTTTTGGTAGCATTAAAATAAACAAATTTGGTATTATTCAATTCTAATTTAATTGTTTTACTACCTTACAGAAAAAATATTACAAAATGCAACATATGTTCTATAAAGCACAGACAATCACAGTTAAGAGCCAAAGTATTTTCATATGATGCAAAAGTTAGGTGTAAAGTAGTAATATAGATTTCCCAATAGCATCCATGAAAAGGAAGTTTGCAATAAATCTAGAAATGAATCCTCGTGCTCTTAAGAGTAGAACATCTGTCAGTTTCCAAATATTTTTAAAAGGACTAAAAATACTTGAACACATCAAAGACAAGTTCTGATTAATTTGTTCAAATTCAGAGCTCAGGCCAAAGTTACTGTGTTACAATGATGCTATGCATTAATTTTTATGTATTACTCCTTAAAAATCTTTCAGTCGCTTTTAACTGATGCTTTTGATTAAAGATACAAGGTTTCTTAAACAGTTAACACATTTATTGGTTTCAGCTGTAAGACCCACGATTTATTCTTTTAGAATGTCTTTTTAATTAACTCCCTGATAACAAATAACTCACATTAGTAAGATGGTTCCACAAAATGATCGACAACATACTTAATGATGACATTTAGAGTTGATTTCACTTGAAAACAGTTGTCACATTTTATATATTCTGTCTACAGACGATTTCCACATCAAGCGTCCTCAGCTTTCAAGTGTAATTACTTTTCTCTTATTGCTAATAACAATAAGCTCCCAAATTCAAACTTAATCTAAAGGATATCTTCTGCTTGATTTAGAAGATAAAAACACACAACACCTAAGGCCCTAGAAAATATGGAGCAGCTATTTTTTTTTTAATGTATAGCTGTTTTATACATAGGACAATGAACGTTTCAAGTAGGAAAACCTGTCCTCCACCGTTTCATATAAATGCCAAAGTTAACTACCTAGAGACAAGGAAATTACTCAGTATTCAGGGGAAAAAGTTGGTATTTCCCTCCCCAGCATTACCAGGGGAGCTAAACACTTGCAGTATGTTTGTTGATATCAACAAGACTTCATTTCCTTTACTTAGGATCATAGAATCATTTACTCAGAGTAGTAAGTATTTTCCTTTGAACCTAATGACTGGCTTTAGATACTGAAGTGTTGGTATTTTGGCCAGATACTAAAATAAAAAGTCCTCAAAACATATAGGTAGATATTAAAGCATTTCAGTTTATGTGAATTTTGTAAATACCCACAACCTAGGCAGTAAGTTAAACCTATGTTCAGCCTGATCAAACTCTACTTTAAAATCTACTTCTCCCTTTACTGCATTGTCTCACAGTTCAGTGAATTAATACATAAAGTGGATACAAAGCTATTAATTTTTGCAGATGCACAAGTATGAAGGCATAGAACCTACAGCACACATCAGGCCCAGGCGTGTACCCCAACAGGCGGTAAAATGGGACCCCTGTTCTCATGGGTCGAGTGGGGATCCTTGGTGAGGCTGTTCAGGACAATTAATGCTCGTTAGTGCTCTCAGGGCACTCACCTTCAGCTGTGTACCTATCAATCAAACAGGGGCTTTTTACCACCAGAGAGTTTTATAAAACATACTTCTGTGTTTCCTTCTCACAAAATTATTTTTGTTTAATTCATAACTCCCTATCTTCGCTCAAGGGGAAAATGGAGTTTCTGCTGAAGTAAAAAAAAAACCCCAAAATACAACATACCTAAGCATACTACATCTTTATTATACACAGAGTGATATAAACCTTATTGCTTTCCAGAAAAATGTCATAACTAATACAGAAATTGAATTCACCACAGCAGTTATAATGTAATGACACAGTGTAATAAATTTCAGATGCTACACAAAACAGCTCTGGTCATTTAGAACCATTTTTCACAGCTTTAATTGTGTTTTTTTGTAGCAATGGGGAACAAAGACAACAGACCCCCTTGTATGTCCAAAGAAGATCCCTTTATTGCCAAAAATTGCCCCCTCTTTATACCCGTTATCAACCGATCACAACTGAAACCAAACCAAAGCCTAACAGGACTTAACAGCAGAAGGGCACCCATTGGCTGGCACAGCTGCAGTGCTGCTGTCCACGCCTCCTATCACCCAATCAACTTCCTGTTCACATGCTGTTCACACGTTCCTCCAGCCAATCACAATCTCACTTCCAGCTTCCCCTCAACTGCCTCTCACCCCTCAGCCGACCTCGACCCGTCTGGCTGCAGCTGTGCCTTTCCCACAGAGCCTGCTGGGGAGCATAAGCCTTAACCATTTTAACAAATATAACCACATATTCCACATTTTTTCATTTAGTCCAGGTCACCAGGATAACTATTCACCTTTTTTTCAAATGAGTTTCTTCTACTGAAAATAGATGGTTCAGGGTTGAGATTGGACTTTTTTCACCTTCTGGATAAATCCATTGCTTCTCCATGCATGCCTGAGCCACTTCCTGCCTGTCCCTCAGTAGGCATTTCCAAATGAAGTGAAAGACACAGATACCAAGGAATGAAAGGTTGATGAGCCTTTTGGTTATCCTGAGAACCATTACTGAGTTCCTCTTCTGTTGGTTCCTGCTCAGTCTGCCTTAGTGCTGTTACAGCTGGTGAATGACTCATTTATGAATAATAACCTTGCTAATCTTCACAGAAACTGTTAGTAAAAGGTCACTTTAGCTCTGAAAATGTTCGTGTTTCCCTTTTCTCTGTTGAAACAAAATCTTCAACCGATGAAACACACAATTTAAAATGCTTTCTTTTATTGTTACATAGTTGGAATCAAAATGGGATTTGGTTTACAATGTAATGTTTGTCTCACTAGATGAGAGAAAAGTAATTCTACCTATTTTACTATAAGAGTAACATGCTCTTACAGCTTATGTAGTACATTTTAATTATGTGTATTTTCAAAGAAAGAACAAAAGAACATGCAGTAGGTTAGAGGTGAACTTTCATAGTAAAACTGTGAAAGGGTGTATATATAAATGTATACAACATATGGAAATTACTGCATGAGAATGGTGTGCTGTTGTAAATCTCCTAGATTCTGTATAGTTTCTACATCTTTAATTTTTCCACCTTTGAATGTCATAGCTATGTCATGTTTTTATCTTACTTGGTGCCTTTTTTTTATTTTTCCAAAGAGTAATTCAGAGTTGCTAACTCTTTTTACATGAACTAGAGGTATTAACAAGTGCTGTTCCTATAAAGAGTGAACTGTAGACACATCACATTCTGGCACAAATGAATTCTACATTTTTAAAGAATGGACACTTGAAAAGTAGGTGGTCTCAAAAATGGGGCATGTTAAAAATGTATGAGAAACATACATTTACAAATAAATTTAAGATCGGAATACTTAAGGTTACTTCTCAGGTGAATGTAATTACAGCCAAAATAAAGAATTAGGTATAAAAGTCTCTACATAGATTTCAGAACAGAAGTAATTTTGGCAAATATTTTAACAGAAAAAAATACCATGTGTTATAAAACTGTGCTTCAAGGCATATTTATGCTTTGGCAAAATTATTCATAGTAGTATGTAGGTCACCACAATAGCTGACATAATAAAGTGTAACAGCATAGAAGCTCAGCATTGCAGTGCCTAATATGTAAAGTAAGGATATTTCCATGCAATCTGCATAATTTTCATGCTTTGCATTAGTCTTCACCGACGCAACTGCCTTCCTATCTCACATCTCTGTGTGATATGGGGGCCTTCTATAAAATGTCATTAAAAAGTAGTTGCTCAGTAAAACATCACTGTTCATATTCTTCAACACAAGGTTTTTCTTTAAGAGACAAACAGGTAAAGACAAAACAGTATGTTAAAACTGAAAGGAAAGCTACAGATCTTGTGTGAGGTACAAGAAAAGAGAAAGAAAAGAGAAAGAAAAGAGAGAAGGAAAAAGAAAAAAGAAAAGAAAAGAAAAGAAAAGAAAAGAAAAGAGAAAAGAAAAGGAAAGAAAAGAAAAGAAAAGAGAAAAGAAAAGAGAAAAGAAAAAAATGAACGAAAAAGAAGATGAAAGAAAAGAGAAAAGAAAAGAAAAGAAAAGAAAAGAAAAGAAAAGAAAAGAAAAGAAAAGAAAAGAAAAGAAAAGAAAAGAAAAGCCAACATTATTTTGTGTTTATTTGCCGTGAGTATAAAATCAGGCATTTACATCTTAAATTATTCCCTGTAAGGGTACATGTGGCTGTAACAACTTCATAAGCACAAGAAGATTCCAAAGTCTCATCAGGTCTGGCTGTTGTTGCTTCTGACTTGAAAAGGTATCTAAATCTGTTTTCAAAATGTTGACAAATTACCTTTTCCATGCCTGCCAGCTTTCTCTTCCTCTGCAGCAATGCTTCTACTGTACTAACAATGTAATAATGCTTCCCCCCGTCTCAAAAGATAAAAATAAAGCATTCTTTCTATTCATTAGTGTGTTATAACACCAAAGAAATACTTTGGGAAAGATTTCATAATGCTTATGCAAACCATGCCAACCTGGGTTATCCCACCCTCTGGAAGTACTTGAATAAAAACAGTGCACAGTGCTCTCATGTTTTTTCCCTTTGTAAAAGCAAACTCAACAAGACCTCGTGCTCCCAGCCCACACCGAACCTATGAATCGGGCAAGCTTATTTGGGACACTTAATTAGTCTGGAACTTAGGAGTTGCAGTATGAAGGGAATGGTCCGACCTTGAGAAGAGCATCCCAAGAAGGCGGCATATCTCCCAGCAGGCAGCTCTTACACTTTTAGTGCACCAACCCTAAGTCTCAGTAATAAGTCAGATTCCCTTTTTTATGAGACACAGCAATATAGCTAAACATAAGCTTGTGTTCACATAGCCTGTCTTCATTATTATAAATCTCTTTTCCCCTCAAAGAGGTGACTGTATTTTCTGCAACATCAAAACTCTCCAATTTCCCAGAAAGCATATGAAAGTTGAAGTAGGTGGTCTCATGACAAAGCTGTCAGTATCTGGCTTTAAAAATTAAATTGCTGTCCCTCTTTCATCCTTCCTTTAAAAAAAAATCTTTACATATTATCAGTCATTCAATACAGTTTTAAAACATATTAGAATGATAATTTTTTATAATTCCAGAAGTTTTTATTTGGTATCAGAGACAGACCAAGTTAATAAATTCCTTCTATTAGAGTACTGAGAAACATATTTCTTCCTTTCAGAACAATGGAGTGAACAAATTCCACTGCGAAAGACAAACGTAAGTCTTACTTTTCCCACTGGAATTTTGAACACATTAGTTTGCTATTCACCCAGGAATCACCTTCGATTATGCATCGTCCATTCTATTTTTTCAAGTAGAAATGATGAAACATTTGCAATAAATACATGCCAAAAAGGCAGTTTATTGTTGTTAAAATAATTGGAAATCTACATTTCATCACTCATTGACATGTTTCTTATTATCTGTCATAGAATTCAGAAAGTTACATATTTATGACCAAACCTGGCAGTGCTCTCCAGATTTATATAACAAACACAATCTCTTCCTATTTACAGCTTCAGTCAACACATTTAATACAGTGCACACAATTCCAATTATTCTTCCACTGTAGCAAGGCAAATAAAAGCTAAGATGTAAATTAGCTGCTAAACATACAGCCCAACCCTGGGCCCAGAACTTTCATTAGATCACTCTAGAGAGAAATTTATAGACCAAGTTAGCTGACTAGTAATTTACTTATTTTAATTTTTTACAGGTTAATTTTGCCAAGACCAGAAACACATCTGTTTCAGTTAATTCAAGGTAATTCGCTTAAATTATTATCCGCTTTGAAATGAGTCAGCAATTTCAATGAGTGTTCCTTATGTATGCTGTCTGTGGGAGCAATCCGATAATCAACATCAGAAACTCAACAATTTAACAACCGAACTGTTAAGGCACTGATAATTTTTTAAGGTCTGGTCTTAGACCGAACTGAAACCTATTGGGAGTTGGGGGAGGCATTCTTTCCAATCTTCACTGAATCAAACCATGAATATGAGCATATTTTCTGTAAAACACATATGACAGTATATCTATCAATATACCAATTAACATGAGCACCTAAGAGAACTTTTGTGTTAAATATTAAGATGTGCATTAGCCAAAGAGTTGAACTGCTCCACAATTCTCTCCGGCTCTCCTCTCCTGGAGGAGAGGAAATATTTTATCACTTATGTCTATTATATTCTAAAAGTCAGGTTTCCTGAAAAATAACTGAAATCCTGTTCACTTCAGTATCAGTTCACAGAGTTGACAGCATGACTAGAAATGTGAGGGCAAGAACAGAAGCAGCATTTAAGTAACCTGGGGATTTCAGTTCCTTACATCCTAATACACTTTTCTTAGGTTTATATGATTTTTATAAATAATACATAATTAAAAATCAGTAAAGTGAAGGGAATACAAGACCTTGCATGGCAACCAACCAGGAATGATTGCCATTCTCAAGGTAAAATTGAATTTTTTCAGGTTCAGAAGTAAACAAAAATAAAACTTACAGGTTTTTCCCAATCATTTCTCTTCACAGTAATCGCTTCTCCAATAGACACAATATTTTTGAACTTCTTTTGAACCGGATTTTCCAGAGTTCTGAAGAAGATCAGATTTTAATTTCAGCAGCCTGAAGATCTGTTTTTAACAAACAAGAGGTATTAATTAACACCATTAAAACCTGAAAGTTGTTTTTATTTGCCAGATATTTCAGGATATGTTTTCATTGATAGATTGCAATTATCCTCATGTAAGAATCAAAGAACATCAAATTTATTCAAATATCTCAGTATTTAAACCTTATTCCAATTCACACAATTTCCTTCAAAGAATTCAGCTATAGTGCATGGCAAATCCTCCATAAATCTAGTTCAACCTTTTTCAGCATTTGTTTGATAATCTGCCTTTTCTTACTCAGGGATGTTTTGTCTTGACTGTTTCACTGACAATGAAAATGACATTTTGAGATGCCTACAAAAACTGAATTCCAGTTATAACAGTAGCAACCCATGAGTCAGAACAGCTGTGTTTTATTCCCAATTCTTTCAGTCGCTTTCCCTGCAAACTAGGGCAAGTCACATCAAATCTCTCTTTTCTTTTGTTTGCTCTCTTGATTTACCCTTCTTGAAGCTCCTCTGAGAACAGACTTTCCATGTACCTACCAGTGTCCAAGGAGGCCTCACTCTCACTGAGGTCTTCTGGGTCTTTCATGTGAGATTCTACATATTAAATTGTGAATAGGAAATAGTATTTGTTTGTGGTTTACAAATATGCATGGGCAAAGTGTTAACTTTTCTCTCTAAAACAGCCAGGATTTTCAGAATCTGACATTGTGGGACTGCCACAGACAAAAAGAGTACTCAGTGTGGAGGAATGATACTCAAACCTGAGCAGTTAATTTTACTACTCTAAAGAGGTCCTTGCAAGAAAATTACAGATACAGAGAAAGAAAAAAAAAGTAAACTTGTTTACATCTTCTCTTCTTATTCTTGATGGTGTAAGTAAGTATCACAGAGTAAGGACCAGATCTGAGAATCTGATTATTTTCTGTCACTGGAAAAGAAATCTAGCTCTAACTTTCATATACAAAGCAGTGAAGCTTTCTTGTCACCAAAAAAATAGGAATGCAACCATTCATGTTCAAAAAGATGTGTATTGCTGTACAATGTTTTGATCTCAATTATGGAATATGCTGATTGTTCACTCATACTATAACAACTTCAATTTTTGCTTTACTCAACCCTCAGATTACAATTTCCAAGGAAATTCTCTGCTTGTCTGCATTAAGGCAAACTTGTGTTGCCCTTTTTTTTCCCCCAGTTTATTTGTCTTATCAAGGCTAAATGTAATTTAAGCATCTCTTGAGATAGCAGTGGTGGGGGAGAAGAAACATGGGCAGAGAAATAAGAGAAGATATGAGAGAAAAAAAATTAACTCTCTCCACAGAAAAGCTCTGAAAAGAGTTATATTCTCATCTAGACTGGGAAGCAAATATTACTTTTTGTATGCAACAAAATAAAGCAGTAAAAATTTTAAATGCACTTGGCAGCTCAGTGGTGTATTTTCTGTTACCAGGTACAATTCAAAGAGCTGAACTGTTTGCCTAAGAGACCTACCAGGGGTTTTTGCAACAACATTTGAGGTATTTTTTTTCCACTCTGTATGGGAGATCTGGTTCAGAAAGTCTCAGAATCTTCCTTAATTCTTAGGCTCAAAATAAGCAAACCCTAACAGATATGTTTAATTAATGGCTTCAAGAACATTGAGTTTAAATTAACACAATAAAAAGAAACCACCAAAAGCAAGCTTTAAAGACAAGGTAACAAGGACAAAAGGCTGGAAATCTTGGGCATTTTCTAAAAAAAAAAAAAAGATATTGTCTGTGAACAACTCAAATATCAAATCTAAGCAATGATTTAAAATAACATAATTTTCTCCTCCAGTGTAAGTCCAGTGCTCAAACTTCACAAAAATGAGCTCTGCCAGACCGAATAAATGGTGTTCACCTGACATCTCATGTAGAAATAGATTTGTAAAATGGTACGCATCGGCAGGTCTAAACCATTTCAAAATGCTCTATCAAAAGAAGCATTTTTGTTAATAAGTAAGTTCTGATATGAAACAGAGGATATGTTCCAACTGTGAAGATTTTTTATAAGCCTGGGCTGACCAAAAGTGAAGAGCTGTGGCTCAGGCAACTGCTCGAAGTAAAAAGATAGGAACCTAGGAAAGGGGACTGGGAAAGACTGCTTCAGGAGTGTCTAGTTAGCAAGGAACTACCCAGAGGTTTCTGCTCAGATAGCAGAAATACACACTGAAGAGGCAAGAGCAATGTTTCTCCAGGGCAGCCAAGATTCGGGACAGCAAGATGAAGCAGCAGAAGCATGCCAAGTACAGGATGAAGCAGAGTCAGACTGCCTGTGGGAGCAGTAGCCAAGAGACTTAAAATGCAGATAGCGGCTGCCAGCATCTGGCCTGGGGCGAGCGGGCAGGGACCTGAAAATCACAAACTGAAAGAAGATTGTGGCCGAAGCAGTGGGAAGCAAAGAGCAGCCCCACTAATAGCCTTGCCAAGGAAAGGACTGTACATAGTTTTAGATTTCAGGAAAGCAATTTTAGGGATGGCAAATCATCTCATTGCACTCTAAATTATCCTGTTGCTTTTACCCCTTGATAAATTACTTTTCATCAAATCAATCGATTCACATCTTAAAGTGAAAAAAAAGCAGCAACCTTACAGAGCTCCAGAGAAACCAGTTTCATTTCCCCACGGTTCGGGGGAAGGCTGAAGCTGGCATTTATCAGTGATCCACAAAATTTCAGTTGGGTATTTTTGCTGCCAAGTCCTAGACTAACTGTATTTATTCCCAAATCCACACAGTGAAACAGAATATTTGATTCCTTCTTCAAACTAAAAATAAGGCCATTTCATTGAAAAACAAATATTAAGGCAATCCAGGCAGAATTTGAACATTTTTACTTTTTAATCTGATTGTTCCTGGCTACTTAAATTTTCTCTACTTGCAGCTAAGCACTTTGGGGTGGAACTGCCCATGGTCCTTTCTTGCATCCAAGCTTGCCTGAGTTCTAAAATAATACAGTGGGGGTTTTGGTTTCACTTTTAACCAAAATGCTAACGTGCATAGAAGCCCTGGTAAGGATTTTTAGATTAAGACTAGAATATCAGTTCAATATTAAATGCAACATATGGGAACATGCTGCGGTTTCTTGAGACACAAGGATACATGCCTTTCCTTTAGCACCTACCCTGAAAGGTAGGGGGGAAAAGATTTTTCCCTGGAGAGTACCTAGCACCCTTTCCTGAGCTAGGCAAGCACATTCCACTGTCTTTTTTAGTATTTCCCAGTGCAGATAAAAAGTTGGTGCCCAAATGGGTGTGGGTCTCTTTCTCTAGCCCTTATGATCAAGAACAGAGAATTGTTTGTTCCAGATCTCTGTGTTAAATTAATGTGATTAAATGAAACTAAAGCAAGTTACAGTAACTTCAACAGGTGAAATGGAAATTGCCTCCAAAATATTCTATATTTCTGTGCAGAAGAGGAGTAAGATTCTGCAGCAAAATAAATTGATTTTGGATCTGTTTCTCTTGCCTGACAAACTTTTTAATCAGACTATGGGGAAAAAAGAGAAATGGCCATCTGGCATTTCCCCCTCTACTCACATTTTAGATGATACATCCTTATATTTAGATAATGGTTATAGTTGCTGACTTTATGGAGATATTCACAGGCTGTGAGTTCTTGCAGTATAACCGAGATTTCAAAGCCCAAAGGAGTGGGCTACAAAAAAAATCCAAGGAAAAGCACATGCATTGTCCTATGGACCTTGAGCACCTTGTGGCACTAGAAAAACACGAGTTTTGTTTCTGCCTCAGACAGCTATCAATTAAATAGCTGCAGTTCTCTCCTTTCATAGCACTAAACAATTATTTTCTTTAGGTTTTGATTAAGCGTGCCAGGAAACAGAATGAGCAGGCTACTTTGTGGATGCTGAAAGCTGGGCTGCAGAGAGATTTTCCAGCTTTCTGCCTCTGTCTGTGAGTCTTTACTTTCTCACAGACACTGGCTGAAAAACAGTTAGAAGTTTCTGTAAACTATTCTCTTTATCTTGCAGGTGCAGGACTGTTGTCATACTCACCAGAGAAATATTTTGAAATGGGTGTTGTAAGATCTAACCAATCATTCTAAGGAGGTGGATGGTCAGGGACGAATGGCCTTGTGCCATTCAAGCAAACTAACATATAAAACCAGCTTATAAATTAAATAAATAATTCCTTTTCTCCTTGACTGGAATCAGTGTCTTTTCTTGCCGCTCCTGGTACAACAGCGACGCTACTTCACAGTGGAGGCTGAGCTGGGAGCTGAGAGTGACTCAAGTGCAGGACATTCCCTCCCTGATGGGGCACCATCTGGGCAATTGGTGGTGGCAGAGCCTGCCAATAGTCCAAGGATCATCACATTCCTTATTACCATCATTTAGGAAGGAGAGAGAGAGGGAAGAATGTATGGTAAGACAATGTTCCCCAACCTAACTATGATGAAGTAGCAACCAGGTGATGCACATGAATGTGTACAAAACCTGCACAGCAACTTCACACTGATTGGATCTGTATTGCTGAGCAGAAGTGGAGGTGGTGTTTTCTGCCCTGGCTGGATATAAGGAAATTCCAAACAATTTGCCCAACACACAAAGGCTTGAATAGAAAATTAAGGCAGAATAGGTAATAACAATAGTAAATGGGGTTTGGAATAGTCATTAGTAAGCGACTTGCTCATTTAAGCACCAACATAATCTTTTCTCATAGTAGTTATTTATAATCCTCTGTGAGTCTTTAAGAGCATTTCAACATCTTCCATTATTTACACATTTTTTCTTTTAGAAGTTGGATATAGGAATAAACTACAGATAAAATGTAAGCGTATGGAACACTTTTCAGGCTCAGGTTTCTTCTACAGTCTCCATAGAGCACTGATAAAATGCTATACTGAGGAAAGCAGGTCCTTTTCAGTCATTTGCAACTGCCCTTATTCTAGATAACAATATTGTTCCTGAAAATGAGAGGTAAAATAAGAAAACATAACATAGAGGGAAAACACAGCCTAAAGAGAGAGGCATGTGAAGAAATAACAAATGTTCTCATAATTGTATTCATTTGCAATCATGAGATGTAGGAGTGCTCTCCACTGAAAAAAAAGAAAAAGAAAAGCCAATGAAAGTCGTAACTGTCGTGGTTCTCTTGCTGGGGTTGGGAAAAAAAAGGCTTTCAACATAACAGAGTCAAACCTTGACAAATTACATAGTTCAAATGACAATCTGGAAACAATAACTCCAGGAGAAATCATCCTGGGCTGAGGTACTGCAGTCTTTTTAATATATACTAGATAAACAGATACAAGCACCAAAAATAAAAAACTACATTGTCATGACAGCATTTCATCACCCTTTTGCAGATATCTACATCAAAGAACTGTGAAAATGGCTTCAAAACTTCTCAGCACAAATCACACAGTAGGGAACATACATACAAAATGGATATTAAAATATTTGGAGGGCCAACAAAACAAACACTGAAAAAGTCAGGGCATTTTATATGCAAAGACAATGACTTTGAAATAGAGGTAAAGGAATGCAAAGCTTGTATATTTTTTAATTGAAATCAAAAATAGTTCATAATATTTTGGCTTGCTTACTTGAAGCTTTAACAATTATGTATTTTGGCTATAGAAAAAACTCTTTCTATATTTTTTCTTTTCTACATTTTTTGTTTTGATCACAACTGTCTCAGTAGAATTTTGTGTATTCTGTTACTGGTCTTTGAGAGAATGGCCATGGCTAAGGGTATTTTGCAATTTATACACCGGCTAAAGCATAAGTGTCAAAGCTCATGGACTACAAAACCCACAGGTATCTCAAAACAGTTCCTTTATTTCAGCAGAGAGAGATTGGTAAAGAGATTCATAGGTTAAAAATACATCCTTATACAAAAATTGAGGATTGCATTGTTTATGTAAGTATTAGAAACAAACAGGCTTTGCATAACTGACTGTGCTTTGGAGGTTATCCACATGCAAACAGCATCAGTAATATTTCACATCTTCTTGTATAGCCTGTGAGGGAACTTTTGCTGGCATGTCTTTCTTTTTTTATATCAGTGACACACCGTGGCACATAAAGACAACCTGGTGGTTGCAATGCTGTTAGTCATTTTTGCAACACAATAGTTCTGATTTAAGATATTTTTTAAAACAATAATGGATTACACACATAGAAAGCAACAAGAATAAAATGAAGACATACTCCAGATCTCCAATTTTTACTAAATACACACATACAAAAAAAGTCCAAATGCTTATTATTTTAACATCTATTTTTCTTTTTTTACTGTTTTATTACAGTAGTTGTTCTTACTAGAATTATTAGTTGACATCATAACTTATCTCAAGTCTCATATTAGTATAAACTACAAAGCTAACTTAAAACGAGACTTAAGCCCTGCCTAGTTACCATCTATACTGGCTATAATTTAATGAAAGAGTAGCAAAATGAGGGATAGATTTTATAAAATACCAGAATTTGTTGAAAGGGACTCATAGCCATTTCTGAAATTTCAGAATTTTTTTTTTCCTAGATTAGGCAGTTTATTCCCAGCAGATAAAAAAAGGTAAAAAAAACGACTGAGAGCTTGTTTTTTTTCCACTAAAAATGTAGCTATGATGGAAAAAGACAAGCTGAATTCTGCTAGTTAAAAAATCTTGAATTGCACAGAGTAGGCACAGATTTTTGGCTTAATAAAGCATTGTCTTTTCACTGATAAACGCTTTTTAATAACTGTTGCATATTCACACTTAATTTTTATTCAAACAGTAGCTTACTGACATTTTTTATTTTATTTCCATTGTCATCCTAATTCAACACAGAGTAAGAACTAAATACAACTTCTGAAGATTACAGGCATTGGAATTCACTGATAATATAAAATCAAGAACTATTTTTTAGAAAAGGTTATTAGGTTAAGTGGTTTTAGTATATCTGTACATATTTGGGGAAAAAGTGTACCAGGTTTGTTTAAACTTTATATGCAGCTCTTCATGAACTTAGTAACAAACCCTAATGTTTCCTTGGTGGAAGAAAAGGGAGCAAAAAGTAAAAACTAGAAAGTTGTTTTGTGAGTCACAACTTGTGCATCTGTGGGTAAAGTAGATGTTTAAGCTACTTGGACTATGTCAGTCCTCAATAGTGATTTATTCATTCTTGGGTTTAGGCTATGCTATTGGCACACATTTCAGCCTCTGTGAGGTAAATCCCAGCTACCTCTCTTGTCATATATTAAAAAATGTGCTCTGTTGCTCATTGCTTACTACTTTATTTCATTCTGTTTAGTCTTAGCATTTCAACAAATATAAACAATTTTAATTCCATCAAGTGTTGGAACATGCTGCTACATGTCACATTTAAAGAATTCAATTTTTTTAGTGGTCAGTCAAATATTCCTTTGACATAAGGGACTTTTTATGCTTAGTTGCAACATACTGTGTGGAGACAATGTTGCTTAGAGGAGGACATATGTGAGCAGTAGGATAGCTGTCTTCGACTGTGATTAAAATCAGTTCCTGAGAATGAATCACTCCTTTGGCTTAAGACATCTGAAATGAAAGCTGCTGTGTATGCAGCCTGTTTCCCTGGATGGTATTTTCACTGCCTGGTTTTTATAATGGAAAGGAACCGGTTTCATCTGCAGTCACGGACAGCCTGAATCTCTCTGAAAGGCCATGTTTGGATTATACCTTGCAAACCCTTCTTTCAAACCTGCCACACCCAATACCAAAGGCACAAGAACTCTTTTTACCTTCACCACGCTAAGTCTCAGTCACTTTATCAAGCACTGTTTTTTCTTATCACCGTCATTTGTGAAAAGGCAGATGTACAGCACTATCTGTTAGTAACTTTTACAAAGGAAAAGAGAGAGATTGCTGAGATGATTACTCAGTAAAGAACCAAAAACACCTTAATCTTGAAAGATTTAATATACTTGCAGACTGGAGTACCGAGGTATTAGAGTCCTAATGAAATTTTGTTAATATAAAAATTAATCTCCTTGGCAGCCTCACCCACCTTTATACTGTCTAATTCCATTCTGTGAAAATATGTGGGAAAATATGTGCAAGTGAAATGGTCTCTGAATTTTATACAGTGCCTTTCATAAGTGTGTTTTCAGCTAATGGCATCTAAGTGTGCACCTGAGTGCATCACCTGACATCTTTTGCCAGTCTTCTAAAAACCTTGCCTGCAAGCATTTTTTCATTGTATCATTTATATGCAATTTTCTTAAATAAAGGAAGTGTAACGGCCTGTTGACCATTTTACTTCTGTATACATCCAAAGAGATGTATTAAAGTAATTAAATTGTACTTGTCAAGCCAAATTCCTAACCACATTTATGAGTTGATCTAAAGATATGTGAACAACATGAATTAAACAAATGATAAATACTAAGTTATTGGTTTACTCTAATTAATATAATTACAGACGGACTTTACCTCAACTATGTCCTGGTTTTCACATGTCTCAGTTAAAAAAGGAAATCACCTGCGATCTTTCCATCAATTTGAGGATAATCCATCTTATCCTGTTGTAATGTGTCAAAGTGCCTTAATACTGACTAACTTTCCTGTGAAAGGACAGAAATACCTATGTTAATTATTCTTCTTTGAAATTTGAGAGCTTCAGTTACAACTGCTCTTAAAAAATAAGAAAAAAGAGAATGGAAAAGAAGGGGAAAGGAAGAAGGGAACGGAAAAAGGAAAAAGGAAGAGGGGAAAAAAGGAAATTTGCTTTCCAACAGATACCAGAACACAAGGAAGGCACTATTTCTTTGGCCAGCTTTTCAAGCTCCTAGCTTTATCAAATGCTCTAGAATTGGGCAATCTAATCAAGACCTAAATATCCACCAGGGGAGAACATCTAGCTAACTGCATGTGAAGTCATCAAGAAAACATTTGTTTAGAAGACATCAAGAAGCATAGGAGTGGGGCTAGCCCTCAGGCTGGTTAGCAGTGGCCACAGGGGACACAAGGCCATCTGGCAGGCACTGACCCCTGCACTGCTGCCCTGTGACACCCAGCCAGGCGAGTGGTGTGGGCTGAGATTGAGGGCTGAGCCTGCAGCAGCACCTAAGCAAGGGGGGAATTCCCCTCACAGCCTGCTCCTCTCAGATCTCTCCTGCCCAGGGGACCCACGACCTATAGCTGACCAGCTGGTCAGGGATCAGGGTCCCACAGAAAACCTCTTAAAGAATTCACCTTACAATAAGAATAGAAAAATTAATGACTAACAGAAAGGCCTCATGATGTCACCCACAACTTTTTTTTCTGCTTTTTACAGAATTATATTGTGTCAGGAATGAGGCCACACTCAAAAAGTTTAAAAACAAATTGGTTTAGCAACAAAAAGGCCAAATTCCTTAAATAAAAAAAAACTTATCCAGGTTAGCAGTGATCTGAGACAACTGTAGTCTAACCGGCTACAAACCCAAATCAAAGACCCACAGTGCTGGGTCTTGCTTGGGCTAGTCCCAAGCAAAAGAGTTTAAGAAGCAGGCCTAGGATCCCCCAGCACCAAGCTCTGCCTGGGCTAATCCTGAGCTAATGCGTGCAGAGACAACCAGCAACCACCAGCGCAGGCAAAAGAGCAGCTCTCCAGTCTGTGCACCGGCTTTTATAGACCTCTGGCTCCTCCCATCACTGTCCCGCCTCCCAGGTGGAAGATGATTGGGGGAGTCCGGGCAAAGTCCTTCTCATTGGTTTGAGTCCAAAGGGTGATGTCCGGCCTTTCGGCCAATGGCTCGCTGGTTTCTAGGGTTGAAATCTCTGGATGATGTCACTGGGATTTTAGGTGGGGAAACTCCCTAATTGAAATTCATGTTGCCATGGAGCTTGGTGACAGGCTAACAGCTGACTTCTAAAAATAGTCCTTTGGCCATGGGTGTGAGGTTTCTCCCTTTGGGGCACAGCTAAACTTGAGGATGAGATTAAAAGGATATCATAGGATTTTTCAATAAAATGTAAACTCTTGAATATTGTTTAGAACCTATAAGTAACACATAACATTTAAACAGTAAAGAACATAAATCACAAACTCCTCTCAACCTCAGGAACTCATTAACAACTTAATTAACTATTAAAAACATTCATAATTTAAATTAACCACTTGTCACTTAATGAGTGAAAGCCAAACTCCTGATTTCATGTCTGACATATTGCATACACAAAGTTCTGCTATGAATTTTCTTTACAAAATCTGGAATTGGAAAACACTGCATAAGAGATACAACAGGAAAAATTAGCAAAAAGGTAACACAGTAGGTTGCTGACTCAGAGCAACGTATAGGGTTCCTTGTATGTATGTGTTGCCTTTCTGTTTGTATTTTCTGTGTTTTATTTGACCACATGTATAGGTGTAGTACCTCTCTGGTATGATACTTACCCTAGATATGTGTCACCTGCTTTCAGATGGTGCCTGCCTTTCCTTCCTCTGCAGCAAAAATCCTGCATATGAATTATATATATTAAAAAATACATACATAACTTATTCTTTAATAACCTCATACCCTCATTGATATATAGAGCTCTCTAGAGAATAGTACCATATACAACTCGGTAAAACTGTATCACCCTTAGTTTACAGCTATGTCAGGACCATCATGGGGAAAGTATGCTTTACATTAAATTAGTTGTGTGAGAGAAAAAGTAAATTTAGAGCTGTATTTATATTTTCTCCCTTCAAAAAGAATGAGTAAATGATCAATAAAATCAAAAATTACATGCTCAGAGGAAATATTTTTTTACATTTTGCTTATGAACTTCTTACACTACCACAACATGCAAATTGATTTTGAGAACTTAGAAAGATTCTAAAAGTATTAGCCATGTATATCGATATGAATACATCCAGAAGTGTAATAAACCAAACATGAAGGCAGCAATAAATACCAATCATAAAGCCCAGCAATTTTCACCCAGGTCACCTTACCTTTTAAACTCCAACTCTTCTGCAAAACAGGTTTCAGAATTATTTTAAACAAACACAGAGATAATAATGTTTTGGTATATGCTAATAGACTTTGAAAAATTGTTTCCAGATTACAGTGTTATAGTAATAAACTAGTTTATTGAGTACTCTTTCTTCAAGCAGTTCATCTCATCTGCATTTTAATCTTCCAATAGAACCAAAGTTGTTTTATTAAGACTGTAAATCTATTAGCCAGAATTCAACACTAGAAAGTAATTTCAGAATATTTAATTCACTAAATAAGGTATTACATTAGTGGTATAATAGAATATAAAAGGTAAAATAATAAAGCTAGAAATTACAGAAACTGCTTTGGTTAAACTAAAAAATTACAGTCTTTGAAGAACTATGATAATTACTATACCTTGCTCTTGCATGGTCCTTTCAACAAGTGAGTCCCAAAGCACTATGCAAAGTTAGTCAGCATCATTGCCTTTGCTTTTCAGATAAACAGAGAGGCTCAGAAAGGGAAAAGTAACTTCCTAAAGTTGCCCCACACACAGAACTGGGTACACTAAGGAATATCTTGAGTCTGAGTGCAGTAACAAATTAAAGAGGCCACACTGCTTTGCCAAAGGTATGTTTGAGAAAAAGCAAACAGAAGCAGCTATAACTTTCAGAGTAAGCTTGTCACACTGAGTTTTAACTCATATCACTGTACACAATAAAAATAACAATCTAAGTCTTTTTTTACTGAAGATATTATGAGGATACTTCCTGCTTATAGGAGAACTTGCTTCACACACAACTACATGGAGAGACACATAAAGACAGATTGAAGCTAAAGATACCATTAAGTTACTCACTTTATTCTGAATAGATTGTGCTGTGAAACATAAGGTACTATAATTGAAGATATCACTGAGGCTGACAATTATAGTATTAAAAAACTGGCATGTTTTCACCACAGAAAAGCTAATAATTATTCTCAGAGCTACATGGAAACTATCAAAAGTTCTGTAGGCATTATGTACAGCTCCCAGTTGCAGCGAATCCCTTATTATTATGACTATATTTATTAAAGAAAATGGACAATGTTCATACAGGATATTGAATTCAAATAAAGTGTCAACATAAAGCAAGGGGTTTGCTTGTGTCTCTGGAACATTTCATCTGTGTTGTCATTTCCAAAGCTGATGACAACAAGCTGTTGTTTCCAAAGACATTAAAATATACTCCCAGACAACACTTGTCAGCTCTATCCTATTTCTTTACACATACAATATCAAATCGATTAACATAATTTGTGTTCTATAAAATATGTACACTAGTTTTGTTTAACAATTTCTGTATTTTAGAATCATATAACCTTTTAGATTGAAAAAGACCTTTAAGATCATTGAGTCCAACTGCAAACCTAGCACTGACATTTTGAGGAACCTTCTGACAAGCGTTGTCTGGGAGTATATTTTAATGTCTTTGGAAACAACAGCTTGTTGTCATCAGCTTTGGAAATGACAACACAGATGAAATGTTCCAGAGAGTGGTAGACATATTTCTTAAAAATAAAATTTAAAAAACCAAAAAAACCCACCAAAAACCAACCAACCCAGGAAAACCCAAAAACAACAACAGCAACCCGAAAAACCCAAAACAACAACAACAAAAAAAAAAACAAAAAAAACCAAAAAAAACCAAAAAAACCCCACACACAAACAAAAAAAAATCACATAACAAAACCCAAACCAAACATAAAAACAAACAAAACACACACAAGAAAAGCCAAAAAAAACCCAAACAAAAAAACAACCCATGGCTTTCAGAAAGAAAGAATAGCATAGCATAGTCTTTTATTCCAGACTTCCCCTAGTTGTATATCAGTGAAACCATTGGAAAGAAGAAAAAGCAGATGATATGTCATTGTCATTTCAGACAATATACAATACAAAAAACAAGACTGAGCCCTTCAGACAAGTGAAATCTCTGTGAGCAGAGAGGCAATTATGCTGGACTTCTGACACATGCATTAAATCACACTGCCCACGGAGAACAGATGCTGAAATCTGATGATGAAGCCATGCCTTGTCTCACACGTTTTCTAGTACCAAGAACTGTTCCCATCAGCTTTCAGAAGTCTTTCTGCACCATAACTGTAAGGTTAAGGCTCTTTGAGAAACTTAGTAAGGCATTTCCTAAGAGCAGCTCTCCACCAGGTTTTGGAGAGGGATTATAAAGTCAAACGTACAAATTGTCCACTTGCCTGAAATGCAAATATCTCCTCTTATCATGGCCTGCACTTCTCCTTTCCTAACTACTACCAACAAGATTCTTCCAAAAACTCCATATTACAGCAACAGTAACAGTAGCTGACCACTAACAGGGAAAATTATTTTCATGTGGTCACTCTAATCACAGATGAGAAACAACACATGGCTTGTGTTTTTCTGTCATCCAATGAACTTTTATTTTATAGGAGATCAATATGGGTCTTCTTAGTCATCACAACAACAAACACCAAGTTGCTAGAAAACATTGGTCCAGAGTGATATTCCCTGGTTATGGTATCACATATGGGACAACTGTAGCAGCTGTTACTTTCTTGCCTTTAACAGGGAAGTGGTAAGAGTTTAAGGAACCTCCACCATTTCCAGAGACTTAAAAAGTTAATCATGAAGCAATATAGAGATGTATTATGGCAGATTCATGTACCATAGCAAAGGCATATAATCTGTTTCATTTATCTCTGCATGGATACAGAAAGAAAATAAAAACAAATGTAAAAGAGGAAGAGTAGATGGGTAAAGTGAGAGATAATGGTTATTTTGGAGAAATACTAATAAAGAAATTGTCTATAATGGCAGAAATCTTACCCACTTACTAGCTCATATTCTCCTATTTTATCATTGCTACTTCCCATGTACAATTTTACGTGTTATTTTATGATAAAGACCACAGTAATTAAACCAGCTAGTATTAAATTGTACATTGAACACATTCCATTTAGGAAAACTGTCCAGCATATTAATTGCAATGTAATTTAATGTAAGGGGTATTGCTGCATTAAATGCTACACTTTAAGAACGGGAGAGGAGAACCAAGCCCTATACAGGAAACCCCCATCATTTCACCCAGACACTGCTGTATGCTCATCTCACCTAGGCTTTGTGACTCTCACCCCAAAGATACTCAGATACACCTACAGGAGTCCTGGAGGACCCAGCTCTCTAAACCAAGGCTCCTAAGTGGAATTCAGGCCACCTCTACATACTGTCATGGCTCAATCACAGTGTGTATCTTGGTCAGGTTTAGCAATGCTTCATGACAACCTTGCTGATAAGCAGGTAGCCTAATGAGTTTCATTTTATAAAGCTACTCTAATTGATAAGATACAAAGAGATAATGCATTATTTCATTTAAACACTGAATATGTTGTTCTTCAGAAAAGTAATCTTCCCTCTTATTTTCAACTTCTCTTCTTTATACATTAATTCTTCACAGGAAAAGTGTTTCAGTAACAGTGACAGGATTTTTTCTCACTAGGATTTCAAAAAATACCTATAGCAATTAGGTGCCCAGTCTCCTTTAGCCAATTTTGAAGCACTCAGTTACAATCTTTGCCAAGCCAAATCTAGAATATCATGTAAAATAAAAAGGTATTTTAAGTTATTATCCACCGGTTGCCGTAGCAGAGTATTCGTATTTGACGATGCCATTACCTCTTCATTTTGTGTGAAAATGTATTTTTATTTACATGACTTTAGTACATTAGATTATGACAGATCTCTGGCTCTTGCAAAAAATTCACTTCATGACAAAACCATATCTTTAGTCATTGCTGAAGAAATAGTGAGAGATTCCTCTTGGAATCCCTTTTAAAGCAGACATAACAAACTGGAGAATTATCGCTCATTTTCATTCTTGACTTTCTTGGAGGCCTCAGGGAATACACTCATTCATAATCATCTGCTGTTAATAGGATATTAGTGCCTCATTTTCTCAAATGTACATGCTCTGTCTCTGCTCTCAAGTGTTTTCCTGCACAGTACTATACATTTACAACACACAAAATTTCACCAGCCACCATAACACAGAAATAATCTTCCTGTGCAGCAGTGTCATGGAAAGTCAAAATCAACTAAGCCTTAAGCAGCCTTTGAATTCCTGGCATAATTTTTCATTAGCAAATTGTTGTGTATGTCTTTTTGGTACTCAATGAGTCTAAAATTTCCTTTGTATTTAAACTTTAAGTTTAAATATATCCCACTTCCAAAATGGATGTAACCCTGATCAGGAAAAAAAGCTGCACAAGTCATTCCTATTGCTTGTGCTAAACAAAGACTTTGGGTTACATACTAATGAACAGTAATCAGCATGATTAGGTACAGGTTTTACAAGAATACCAGGGTATTCATGATGCTGTTGTTGTGTAGATCACTGTGCTGACCTCTTTGTCTAGGCCCTTGCTATTTGCTGTGCACTAGATGGTTTCTCCTCTCCTCCTTGATTCCTGCCTGGAAACTGGAGTGATCGTGCTGCTGTCAATTCAGTGCTCCGCGAGCAAAAGAGTAGATTTTTGCACTCCTTTTTTTTGCACATTTTTTCTCCTACCAGTAGTGCTTCTCCTTCTCTGACAGTAACAAATGTGAAGCTGGTGAAGGGGCCCTGTGAGAGAAAGAGCTGTGCTGAGATGTAGCCACAAGTCGTTATCTTTGATCTTATAAACTTCTACCTTAAAGGAGTTCAATAGAACACTTCACAGTCTTCACAGTAACAAATACCAAGAAGTTAAAAAATAGGAATCCAGGGTGATATTTCCAGATAAAGCCTTAATAACTACTATTTCCTGTTAAATCTCATGGGAGCTGAAGCAAACTCACTAGTCAGAGCTTTCTTTTCTCTTTAAATATATATATATTATAATAATCTCTTTATGAAATGTGATTATCTTCTTAGAGATAAAATATAGCTGGTATATTCAATATCCAAACTTAGCTATTCCTTACTTTCAATCTGAGATTAGGCCTTACTGAATGCTGCAGAAAGTAAAGTGATAATAAAAAGTATAAAATAAATTAAATGGTTGAAGGTGATGAAAAACATAAGCTAACTGTAGAAGATACATAATTCATATTTCTCAATTGGAACTATCTGACCAAGAGCACCACAATTCTTGTATTCTTGTACCCAAGAGTTTAGAAACCATTGATAAAATACTTGTAATATCTGCAAATTGCTGCAAAATAAACTGAGGCCACTTGGCTTGTTCAGCCTGGAGAAGAGGAGACTGAGGGACAATCTAATTGTGGTCGACAAATACCTTACATGGGGAAGCCGAGGGCCATTGATCTCTCTCATGATCAGTGATAGGATCTGAGGGAATGGCCTGAAGCTCTGTCAGGGGAAGTTTATGTTGGATGTTAGAGAAAGGTTCTTCACCCAGAAGGTGGTCGGGCACTGGAACAGGCTCCCGAGGGAAGTGGTCACAGCACCAGCCTGACCGAGTTCAAGAAGATCTTGGACAATGTTCTCAGGCACATGGTGTGACTCTTGGTGATGGTCCTGTACAGGGCCAGGAGTTGAACTCCAGTGATCCTTGTGGATCCCTTCCAGCTCAGGATATTCTATGATTCTGTGATAAACATTTGCAAGTATCCCCTAAAAGGTTATAAGCAGTGCTTGGTCTCTCTCCAGACCTGTCTGCAGTTTGAATGTTCAGCTCCATCGAGTCTTCTGAAAAAATCTGTCTAGATCTCACACTTAACAGCACATCCACACTTCATTCCTCAGTCCTTCCTTCACATACAGGTGACATGAAAATTTCCAAGGGATTTGCTATAGATTTAGAGGTCTTTACCCACTAAAAAAAAGACCATACTGGGGTGTAAGCTGTATACAGGCTTTTGCAATGCACAGCTAACTTTGACTTTAACATTTCAGAACTTCTGCTGAGGCTCAAACAGCATGAAAAATTCCCATCCTTATCACTTTTTTGTGATGCATTTGCCTAAATCTAGTGGATTAGAAAAACCACACAAAAATTACCACACCAGGTATAATTCTAGCCTTGACTTTTGTAAGGACTTAAAATCATTCTTGGCTCTTCCAGAAAGTCCTTCAGAAGCTCTGGGCACTAAAGACCTGTAGAATGACATGTAGAACAAAGATGTCTTTTCCTGTCCATCTTACTAAAGCCATTTCAGAAAAAAATTGGGGGTTTTTTGGAGGAGAGCTTGCAGCTGTCACTGATACACACACTTTTTTTCCCTTCAAGGCTGCTTTTGCTATTAATGTATCTAAAGCTATCTAGGTGATTATATAACCAAAAAAAAAAAGGTAGTACTAAGGCTTGGAGGCCTGCCACAAGGGAGCAAAGAAATGCGTTTTCCGTGGATACATCAGGGCTAGCCATCTGAAATAGTACATTGTGCACAGAAGGTACGAGGTTACACTGCCAGCATTTTTCCCTTTCTTCCCCCTCCCTTTTTTCCCCTCTTAATTTAAAGTGAAAAAGGTCAGTTTGAAATGGTTGGTAAATCCAAACCAGATGCTAAATTTCCCTGACTAGAGCAGCTGGCAGACTTGAGCTACTGGCAGTCCTCACCACTTCTGGAGAGATAATGCCCTAAATTCAAGGGTAAAATTCTACCTGTGATGTGGCAGCCTTTGTTTCTTCTGGATTGTTCTTTGTTCTCAGAGAAAGAAGAGAAAAATGTTAAAAAGTTCTTCCATCTTCCCTTGCCCTATCCTGCATAAATTCCATATTTCTAATTTACTATATAATGTTATTAAGTTCTTCTAACATGGAGGAATATTATATATATATACACACGTATATGTATATATATCTGTGTGTGTGTGTGTGTGTGTGTATCCTGTGAAACTGTGAGCATTAGCACAACTTTGGTGGTGAATGGTGCCACATTTAGCTGGCAGACAGTCACCATTGGATTTCCCCAAGGTTTAATATTGGGTCCAGTCTTATTGATGATCTGGATGAGATGATTGAGTGCACCCTCAGTAAGTTCACAGACAACACCAAGTTGGGTGGCAGTGTTGTTCTGCTGGAGGGTAGGAAGGCTCTGCAGAGGGATCTGGACAGGCTGGATCCATGGGCTGAGGCCAACTCATCTGCTCTCTACCTGAAAGAAGGCTGTAGCCAGGTGAGTGTTGGCCTCTTCTCCCAGGCAATTAGCATGCGCCATCCCTGGAGGTGTACAAAAAATGACTGGTTGTGGCACTTAGTTCCATGGTCTAGTTGACAAGGTGGTGACCAGTCACAGGTTGGATTCAATGATCCTGGAGGTCTTGTCCAAACTAAATGATTTTTTGATTCTGTGATTCTGAGTAGACAATGTTTTTATGGCATCACCTTTGCAATAATGAAAACATGGCTCTGCCCTTTTTCCTTCCCACTACTGGCACTCTCCACATATTCCTATAGAGGAATAACGGCCACTAGAATGACCAAAGGCAGTGTTTTCAAAATACCATGCTCAAATCTTACAAGCAGCTGAATCCCAAGTTAGTGTAAAGGAGAAGAGCATGCAGTGCCAGAGGCGAGATTCAATTGTCCTCAGTTCAGTCTCTCAACATATTTACCAAGTCTGGGCCTGTCTCTTCAGGCTCCTCTGAGACTCGGTGGAAAGACCTTTAGATATAACTACCTTCAGAGTAGTCAAGGACATCGTCTGCAAGCCACTGCTGCTGATCTGGAAAGGAAGCCTGGAGCAACTAGCTCAGCTTTCACCATCTCATCTTAGACAGACCATCATGTCAGATCAAACAAGTCATCCACAAAATCTGTTCATCCTCTCTCAGACTCTTCGTCTTCTGCCAGGGTCCACTGAACCTGCAGTTGTGCTCCTCAACTGAAAGACCAGGTTTCCTATACAGAGAATTATTCCATGCTCCCACTATCTAGAAGGCATTTAAGACATTTGGGTCTGTGATACCTGTTATAAGTTTAATTTGAAAGGACCAAGCAGAAGTCCAAGTCTGATTAAACAAGCGATAGGTTTATTTAGCAAGCGACAGCAAGCAAAACAGTGCTGGGCGGCCAGGGAGTGTCCGCTCCGCCAACAGCTTGCATCTTTCCCCCGAAAAATCCCGGTTTTTATGTGTCTCTGCTTCCAGGTCCACGTGTGCTTCCTGATGCATTCCGCGTCTGTGCGTCGTGTTGCTAGGGGGTCTTTTTCTGCCTCCCGGTGGTTGTGGGATGAAGGCCGGCCGTGTTCCTCAGTGTTCCCTGGACGACTTTTCCATTTATGGTTATACGATTCTTGCAGCGGATGCCTTAGCTTTGTGATGCCTCAGCAAAGCTTAATCTAAACTACAAACATAACATCCTGCAAGGCGAGCACATCATTCCTCCCTTATCTTTGAGTCAGTTTCCTCCCGTCCTTGAGCCAGTTAATGAACAAAGTACTTTTTCTAACTCATCACGATATCTACAGGTATCACAGACACTGACTCAGGACTCCTATAGAGGCTGCAGAGGTTGTAGAGAAAGGTTAAATGTGGCCTGGGTCTGTCATCTGTAATTTCACCAAGGACAATGAAGTTCCTCTGCTTATCAGAAGCAGGGCCCAATGAATTTCCTCCACAGCTGTGGCGGTGACCCAGTCTGCCTTTGCTCTCAAAGTAAATAAAGATGTGAGCTGGGAGGATTTTCCCGCCGGAGACAGCTGCTCAGAGGATGAGTCCAGCCCCGATGCTGAGGGCAGCGCTGGGAACTGGCCTCGCCCCTGAGACCCCATATTTGTGGGAATCTCCTCCCCTGAATCACTCCCTTGTTTTATGTATGCGATAAGTTTCTGGACTGTTACATTGTCCTGCTATCCCCACTGGTTTCTTTGAAATATGTTCCTCCCTAATACCCCTGTTATCTATGAACGGTCAGCTCATGCCATTCCCTATTGGTTTGTCCTTTTGTTCCTACCCCATCTCAATGCAGTACTTAAAGGTGCTGCAGACGACCCTCGGGGCTTTTTGTACGCTCTCTGTTCAGGGAATAAACTCGGACTGCTGTTACAAAGAGCCCCTCCCCCTCCTTTGTCTCCGCGGATCGCTAAGGTTACAACGGCTCCCACCAGCCCCAAAGAGGGCCTGAGAGCAAACAGCTCCATCCTCACCTTGCCACAGACTGCGGCCCGCTGGTCTGTTCCACAGTGGAACACCTTGGCAAGTCGTAAGCTCGCCTCCCGGGCGGCAGAGCGAGCCAAGCAGCACACAGCCATACTTTAACTCCTCTCTTGCAGCTGAAGACATGCAAGGTATTCCACTTTAAACAGCTGGTTTTACACAGAACTTCTCCTGACAGTATGGTA
This sequence comes from Edolisoma coerulescens, assembly GCA_013397115.1. NCBI lineage: Eukaryota > Metazoa > Chordata > Aves > Passeriformes > Campephagidae > Edolisoma > Edolisoma coerulescens. The sequence continues at coordinate 10,329,932 of VWZW01006289.1, forward strand.
GTGGGAAACAGTATGAAACTAGACAGGGAAAGGAAAAGTGATGATTTAATGGATAGTGGTGCTATTACCACTATCGTCATTGACAGAATAGACATATGATAGTGCAAGAAAGAAGTAATTATTTTTATTCTCTTCAAGCAAAAGTTTTATCCTTTATTTATAAACCATTCACCCAATATCCTGAATGCCACATAAAATAATAAAGAAATACTGCCTGTTAAATAATCTGTTCAGAGTAAGAAGACTACAAAATATATTCCTTTTAAAAATGACAGAATGAAGCTGCTGATGAAATTTTATCCTAAGGACACACAGCATAGCAATCATCATTTATGCCAGAAGAAGTAGGTGACATGATAGAATTCATTCATTTGCTCTATGATTAGTAGCCCCTGCTATATGTCTTCTGTTAATTCTTCTTGTTGTGCAAAAGCATATATAATTTGCTTCCATTTTGTCAAAAAGAAATAATTTCCAGCAGAAAAAAACCTGAGGTGAGATTTTCTTAGTGGGAGGATATTTAATAGCTTCCGTGTATGGAAGTGCAGGCCAGAATTCAATGTCTGGCCTTTCAATAAATTACACCAGAGCAGTGTGAATGACTCTCAATACTTTCAGAGGTGCCAAAAAAATATAAAGTCATATTGGTTTTTGTCAAACAAAAAATAGTTTATTGAAAGCTGATTGAAAGTCTCATTTTGTAATATCATACTAAATTATGCAATGTCCAAAGTAGAATAGAGTAAATCTTCCATAAGCATTGCAAAGACAGATTTTTGCAGCATAAAATTAACCTTTACGATATTAAAACATGGGCAAAAGATTAGAATAAAAATTAATGAACATTAACCTAACTCAATTTATAGTGACAAAATATTTACATAGAAAAAGATCAATTAAGTAATTTAGAAATCTAATATAATCTCATTTTTTAATATTTTTTGCCAATTTTTAAGTGCATCTGGAGAAGTGGTTAGCTTCACTATTAGTTTTGGAAGAATTCTTAATTCCTGAGAAGTTTGAAAATACGTGTTTGTTCTTTTCTTCATCCTATCAAAACACATTTATAGCTCAAGAGGAAGGAAAAGGTCCTGTCTTGCACATCTACCCTATGAACATTTTTCACTGAGGGCTGAAAAGAAGCTGGTCCAGAAATGGTCCATCCGATGTTATTCAGTTTGCCCCACCTCTCAGAATTTTTGACTGTTGGTGAAGGTGTCTTTGATACCCTTCCCACAATGAGTATTCCGTCTTATTAGGCATCTGATTTATTTTACTTTCTCAGCCTGCAGCAAGATTGCTGAGGTAGCTTCAGCACTGCTCAATCCCAGCAAAAACTCAACCCTGAACATGGTGCTTGTTGGTTCTGGCCCACATTTTCTCTGTTTGCATGGCAAGAAGCCACAGTCACATGCCAAAGAGCAGCAAGCCTTGCGGACACCAGGGCAGGCACATCGGTTGTGCTATCTAGACTTAGGCCTGCTAAACAGATCAAATGTGCTGAAGGCAGGAAATCTGATGCACAGAAGTTTTTCAGCAGAAAGGGAGAGCAACCTCTCCTCAGATTAAGGTCATGCAGAGGACAGCTAAACCCAAAAACTAAGCAACATTTGCTTTGGAATTAGGACAAAACAGAATCATTTGTGTGCTGAGTTAGTATACATCTCTTCCAGCCTTTCAAGGGTGTTTTTCCCATAGGTATCATGGGAAACTAACAGGTGTCTTCCAGAAAGCCCTGAGACGTGTCTGCCATGCTATAATGAAATCAGGAGGTCTGAATTCAAAGGGCTTACTATTAACCAGCAGAAGAACACGTACGCAGGTAGCAACCCTTTAAAAGGGGGTATGATAATCTACTCCTCTATATTCACTCACATCTTGAAAACATGTTAATTTTATTTCTTGTACATACAAATGAAGAAATCCATTTCTCTAAGAAAGAGGGGGTTTTTTTCTTGTATTTTTAGGCTGATTCTCTAATGAAGGAGGAACTTTATATAATAGCACTATTTATCCTTATGTCAGCTTTCTCCAAACAGCTTTTACTCCCTTGGCCAATTTCAATAAATGTGACTGAGGCAGAAGTCTCAGGGGATGAGAAACAGGGAGAAGGCAGAGAACTGAATTAATGTCCTAAGGAAAAGGGAAGGCAACAGGAAGGGGAAGGGAAGGTGGGAACTCTGTGATTCCCCATCTCACTGCAGGAAGGGCAGGCAGAAGCATCACCCAGCAACACGCCCTGTAGCACAGATTCAGGCACAGGACCTTCAGCCAATGGTACAGCTGGACAGGGAAGGCAACTTGGTGGGAAGGAGGAGAAATAATAACAGTTGTGGCAGGATGTATGGCAAGGGGACATGTGGGTATGCCAAGAAGGGTTGAAAGAGGACAAAACAGATGGCTGGAGTTATAAGGGGGAAGGCAATGGACAGGACACAAATCCAACGAAAGTCATTCATTCTGCTGCTCTTGAAATGATTGGGCTTTTGGGCAGCTGAGGGAGGGAATTGATTTCACTCTCAAGCTGACTACGCAACAGAAGGGATGTTTGTCTATTGAGGAATTAACAGATGAGGATTAAGAGCACAGGAATTTTACCACAGAATTGAAAAGAATTTGAGAGAAGTCCCACTGGATAAACTCTTCCTTCTCTGCAGAACACACTCACTATTCCACTGGTGTCCTCTGTAGAAAAAAACCAATTGCATCCGCTGCTCAAGCACATAAAAATATAATTAATCTTTTCTTTTCCCAATTGCCTTCTTCTCTGATGAACAGAACTATCACCTCTGGATAAAGAATAGGGATTTTCTGAAATATGTCCTTGAGGTAATAAATGTCATCCTCTCTGAAAAGTAATCTCACCTCAAGATAACTAAATCTTTTTTCCATTTATCAAATATCAGAAAGATAACTATCCTTGCTCACTATTTAAATTCCTCTGCAGAAATTGAATTCTCACCTCACAAATAAAGACTGTTGCAATCATTTTCTCAAACAGTAAGCAACATTCCAGTAAAAAAAAAAAAAGAAAAAAAAAAGCAGTGGAGGTTTAGTGGAACAGCATAACCTGCAGGACTGGGGGAACCAAGCCATTTGTGTCCATATTTTATATTCTGGAAGAACTCAGGTCTAATTTCTTTTTTTCTCCTCTTTAGTTTTCTTAGTGGGGCTTTTGGGGCAGGGGGACGATCATGGATGATTTTTGGGTTTTTTTCTTTTGGGAAGGAAATAACTTTTTCATTAACTAAATATATTCATTAATAGCAAATTTTGAATAAGGTTCTTCGGTCTACCAAAATTCAGATCAAAACAAAACCAGCTTATTTATAGCTCTGGTCTGCATCTGCATGTCACAGATGCATATATGTGGTGAATTTGCATCACGTATATATCCTTCTAAAGAAAAGCACTGATTTGATTCCACTCCAAAACTCCACATGAAAAATCAAAGTGACTGGAGTTATAAAAGCACTGTGGTGGTCTGAGCACCATGAATCCAACCCTATGACAATTTTCTCTGACAGAAAACAAAGTAAGAGAACTCTTTTCTTTTTCTACAGTCAGTTGTTTTAGAGAAAACAGTGATAAATCATCTCTAATTCAACTGACATAAATCATTAAAAGCAATCTACCTCCATTGTCTGAAGTCTCAACAACAGATGGGCTTCAGAATATGCTGTCTCAGAAAAATGTAAATAGAAGGATGTGTTTCTGCCCTTATCTGTATTTGTCAAATCATTTTTCTTAAGTTCTATGAAAGAGTTCTTTGTTTTGTTAAGATCGAAGCTTGACATAACTTCATACTTATAGCCTTCTACAAAACAGAAACAATGGCCACACAGTTTGCCATCATTTTTTTCCTTGTTTATTCAGCTTTCCTAGTATTGACGATACCATTTTCAATGACGTCTTTTAAAAATAAGGTAGCAGCTGATGAAGGCACCATGTGAATTGACCAAAATCACTTTTTTTTATTCTCCATAACTTCCCCTTTTCTACCTTCTGTTTTAATAATCTCAAAGTCTGAAAAGAATGTAAGTTCTCCCCCATAAGCCTCTATTTGCTCATACAAGCCTGTTTCAGAGCTGTGGCTAGCCAAGGCTTAGGCTGCTTAGGCCATGCAGCCTCTCCCAGCAGGCAAGGCTTTCCCAGAGATAGACAAGAAATCCTGGCTTTTCTGAAGATATGTCTACACATCATGTCTCTTTTCTTAAAATAATGCTGTTACATTTTCTACTTAGCTGCGTAACTGCATTTGAAAAAATATATATTTCTATGTATCTATAGAACATTTCTATAATGATGACAATCTAGCCAGGCTGCATTACAGAGACTGAGATTATATGGTAACAAAATAGCTATGACAAGGCATTCCAGGAAGGATGCTTCTTCCCTCAATACACAGGTAGGATCCTAACTGGATAGGTCTGAGAGTAGGTCTGTATTCTCTAGCAGTTCTAACAGTAGGTCTGTATTCTCTAGCAGTTCTAAGATGTGACTGGTATTTAATTACATTTTATCTAAAGGATAAGATAATCACAAATATCTCATCAATAACATCTGTGTCATTCTTCAGGTGTGCTAAAATTGTGAGTTTTTTTGGGTTTCTAGGACAGTTTTGTTGTTGTTGTTTTTCTGTTTTGCATACATTACCATTATCTCAAAGAGCATATTGGCTTCATCTCTGAAGTTTCAGTCAGCTCCTGGGGCGATATCAGCAGCACACAAGTGCTTATAATAAGCTTTTGTAAAATGTAATGAGGAGGATGATTTCTCTTGGCTCAGCGCTAGAACACAAGAATGGGATGTCGTCAGAATAAAAGTTTGAATCACGGTGTTTCATTTTCTTCCTTTCATTAATGTTTGGGGAGGAGAGGGTTGTTGTGACAGCTGGTCAGTAGTGATTCAATTATATGCTCCTTTCTCTGGACTTCGGTTCAAGATGTCCTTTGGCAAGCTGAGCAACTGCTTGATGACAGATTTAATAGCTAGGATTTGATAGAGGATGAAAAAGGACATGACTGATTTTGATAAACTTCTCATGAAGCATGCCTTTGAAGTAGTACTACTAGCTATGAAATATCCATTTCAACAACATTTCCCATTAAGTTTAGTTCTCCTCTATCTTATACAATGAATGTGACCTATAACACATGCACACACCCCTTGGCAAGTGAAATTTTATAGGTCAAAATGAGAGAAAAACCAGGCACACAAGGGCTATGTACTCAGACTTGAAACTATCCTGATATAATGTTACTTTGGTAATGGCCAAATCTCAAGAAAGAGGGAACATTTTACTAAGGATGTCACATCAGGCCTGCAACTGTACAGGAAAGGACACAAGGGACCCCCCAAGAGCTTCAGTAACACCACAAAGCTCAGCTGCCTTTGGGTGCCTAAGGCAGATGAACTTTCCCTCCCATCTCAAATGCAGAGTAACTGAAGTCAGTCTTCTGAAAAATGAAAGCAATGGAACAAATCATGAGTCCACAGAATCAGTGAATATGCCTAGCTGGAAAGGACCTAAAGGATCAAGCCCAACTCTGGGCCCAGCACCATCCCCAAGAGTCACACCATGGGAGCAAGAGCATTGTTCAAATGCCTCTTGAACACTGTCAAGCTTGGTGCTGTGACCACTTCCCTGGGGAGCCTGTTCCCATGCCTGACCACTCTCTGCATGAAGACCCTTTTTCCTAGTATCTGACACAAACCTCCCCGACACAGCTTCAGGCCATTTCCTCGGGTCCTGTCACTGGTCACCACAGAGAAGACCTCAGTGCCTGCCCGTCCTCTTCCCCTCATGAGGAAGTTGTAACTGCAATGACATCTCCCCTCAGCCTCCTCTTCTCCAGGCTGAACAGACGAAGTGACCTCAGCTGCTCCTCATACAGCTTCCCCTCAAGGCTCTTCTCCACCCTCATTGCCCTCCTTTGGATGCTTTCTAATAGCTTAATGTCTTTTTTACATAGTGGCACCCAAAACTACCCCCAGCACTTGAGGTGAGGCCGCCCCAGTGCAGAGCAGAGCGGGACAATCCCCTCCCTTGCCCGGCTGGCGTTGCTGTGCCTGATGCCCCCCAGGACACGCTTGGCCCTCCTGGCTGCCAGGGCACTGCTGACTCCTGTTCAACTTGCCATCCACCAGGACCCCCAGGTCCCTTTCCATGGCAATGCTTTCCAACATCTCATTCCCCAGGCTGTCCCTACAACCAGGGTTGTCCCATCCCAGGTGCAGAATCCGACGCTTTCCCTTGTTGAATTTCATATGGTGGGTGATTGCGCAGCATATTACCTGAGTGATGTGAAGAAATTTTTTTGGTCCCAAAGTTTTGCACATTGGAAAACATTCCTTCAGCCTTCTAGACAAAATTTAAATCAGAGCTCAAATAAATTAAAGAGATTTTTTAAAAAGTTTGTTTCCCTAAAGAAGGTATGTGCCCTGCATTACTGAAAGAATTATGACACATAGTTATTCCAGTGGAGGATTTCTGCTTTATACTTGACCATAACTCTTTCTTCAGTATCACAGTAGTTCAAAACTAGGTATGATAAGGTAAAAACTTTAGATGAAGCCTTCTGCTTATAAAGCAGAAAATGCAGAGATGAAGCACTATTTTCTCACTTTAAAAATTAATGCCTGCAATATTACACAAGCACATTTTGCAAAAGTGAACATCTAACAGGTGTTGGCTCCCCTGAGGAGTCATCGGAGTGATATGAAAATAATGAACTAAACTGCAGTGATTAAAGAGACATTTTGATAAGACTCTAACCAATCCAGAGAAATAATGTCATGTAAAGAAAAATCGAAGTTATATAAAGCTAAATAAAAGAAAGATGGTATTAATGTAACACTGAGGTACACTGAGTAAACCGAGTTAAAAAGGCAATCTTTATGTAAGAAAGTAAGAGCAATAAAACTGAATATTTGGAACTGACAGAAGTTTAATAAAAATAAAGACTCTGAGTGTCTGTTTAAGAAGAAAACTAGCATTTTCACAATGTGGAGTTAGATTTCCCTATGATATACTTTTCTATCCCTACTTTTAGAAATGCTTTGGGACAAGAATTAAAAATAAATACATCAGAAATGTTTTGAAAAACTGGCATTTTCTAGCAGATTTCATGCTAAAAATACTCCTAAGTAACTGCTACCATAAGACACAGTCATAACAAAGTATATTTAAATAGCGATCAACAAAATACTGTGATGAGGTATGTTAGATATCACAATTTTCTGTCCTTATTCAATTGTATCTCATTATTTGCCATTTTTCAAATTTATCTATTAGTACACAACCAGTGATTGTGATTTAATGAAAACACACAGTAATTTTCCCTCAGTAAGTCAAGCTCCCCAAGAAATCTCACTGAGATGTGTATATAACCTCAGGGCATCAATTAGATAAGAATGATATATTCCAAATATCTTCTGGGGTGTTTTGCAAAATTATGAGCTCAGGGTAGCAAAATTCTTTTATAGCTTTCAAGCACTGTGATTCCTAATTCCCTTACACTTTTTATAATAGTTTCTATATTAAAATAAGATTTTATTAAACTGGTTTCATACATTAATAGTGTCAGAAAAAGATCTGTCAGTCTTAGGTGGTTATGGTTATATACAAGTATGAGTGAACTTTCTTCTGTAGTTTCTACACTAGTTATAGTACGGTATAGTCAGTACACTTGTTACTATGGTATTGTCATACTATAACGTCTAAATTATACCTCTCCTGTTAAATGTTGCACTTAGGATGTGGCCAAAGGAAGTGAAGTGGCTGGAACTCACAGAAATGAAGTCACCAACAGAGCCCTTGAGCTACCTCTTGAGGCTGCTTACAGCCATACTGTCTCAAGCAACAAAAACAACTGCAAAAACTTCCTCAGAAAAGGTTGATCAAATGTCCTCAGCAAAAAGTTTAGATTCTAAACAGCTGATCTCCTAATAGGAAATCAGTCTTCTTGCAACAGTAGCAGAGAGGGAATAATAGGTTTTCTTCTTCACTGTTTCTGTATTTATGACTGGTCATACCATAAACAGATGCAAATGCTGCAGTATTGAATGCTAAAGCCACAGTTTGAAAACGACATGACGCTTAAATAATGTAGCAAATTGTTTGCACCTGGCAAGAAGTTTGTGTAATGAAAACCTGTTATACAGTTCATCTGCTGATTCACACAACTCCTCAACAATCATCATAGGTTCCCTCTTCTTCCCGCCTGGACCGGTGTGTTCTAGATCACAATTGATGATATGAAAGATACCCAAAACCTGAGGGTAGTATCACTCTTTTATAGTCACACTCAACTGATGGTAACAGGATAAGAAATATGAGGTGGTAGAACAGTTTTCAAATAAAATTAATCAGAATGCTGGGTTTCATTAGAGTGTCTTTGATGGAGTATGTGTGCAGGAAGGGGAGTTGATAACCCATGATAATTTATTAAGAATTAGATTCCTTGCTCTGGATCTACAAAAAGCCATCAAAGATGCATAGGAAGACATTCCTTCTGAAATGTATGGTTTTTTATACAAACCTATTCACGAGCCCTTCCAAGTATACCCTACAAACTGCCACACAAGGAACAAAATCATATAACTAGATTATGCTTTTAATCTGCCAGAAATTTGACTTCATTTATGTATTAGCAAATGGCAACTAACAGCTTAATGGTGATCTCAGCTGCTCTGCCCACATTCTGTACTGTCTAATGCTTGGAAACTGCTGTCTCTTTCACCCATTATACAGATATAAACATGCACAACAAAATATGGTTTATTAAAACTTTCACACGAATCAAGGACTCAGCTAAGCATTCAACAGAAGTTATTTTTATTACAGTCATTGCTTCAGTCAAATCAGATAGTGAAGGATTTACCTTGTTATAGAGACGGGAAAGTATTTCACACCTGCTTTTAAGCCTTTTTCTTCAAAAACAACACTCAAGTACAGGAGCATACTCCTTTCCAAAAAAAACACTCCATCATGACTGCTGAAGAGGAAAATAACCTTTGCTGTGAAACATGTTTTCTTTACAAGCCTTTGCTTTCAAAATACTTTGTTGCTGCTCATTTTTTCCAAAATATTCTGAAACAGATATGTAAAATATTCACTGTAATTGCTTGAAACAGTTTGTAAGGCCTAACTGAGATTAAAAATAAGTGCAATGGGAAGAATATCAAGCTAAATCCAGAAAATATTAAAATCTCTAAATTCAGGCTTTTTCACGGGATGAAGGGCTCTAGAAATTAGAATTAGTAGCTTAGAATGGCATGAAGTACTACTTTGTAGTAATTCATACTTAAATAACAGTGTACAAGAACAGTAAAAAAAGAATTCCCCCACCCTAATCCCTTTCTTTTCCTAGTCATTTCCCTTCACAAGGCAGGAGTCATGTGCCTATAGCCCTTCGTCTTTGGTATAGCAACATTCAGTTTTGCCTGTGCTGCTGAGAAGACACAAGCCAAATCCAAAAAGCGATAGGAGCTTGACAGATCTAGTTTGGATGCATATGTAAAGCACTGAGAGAACAAGGAACAGCCCCTTTGACAGCAGTCCTCAGGATTTGCAGGAGCCAGAGGAGGACTCCTCTAATTTCGTGCTCAGAAGAGCCTTCACCCAAGATCCTTAGTTGAACCCATGCTGCATTTGGTCTGCCATGAACACAAAACTCTCCCTGTCTACAAGTGCAAGCAACTCCTGGTTAAAACAGCAGCTATGCCTTCTGTTACACACAGCTTTCACAGTTTCAGATATTTCCATGGGAGAAAGATTGCAGGTGGGAAACAGTGAGACAGGGTGACATGAAGAAAAGTCTTTTCAGACATGATCCAGCTTTAGAGAGAGGGTCTGCTTTTATAGAGATTGGGAAATAACTTTCCAACCTCTAATGCATGCCTGTAACTTCAATCCAAATTTGCAGCCAATGGCTAGAAATGCTTTCCATAGTTCATGTAACAGATAAAATTCCAGACTATATCAGACTACAGGAAACATAATAGTTACTTCAGCAGTGGAAGTTACTTTCCAGTGAAAAGATACTAGAGTTCTCTCATATTATTTCTTTTATATCATTTCATCAGGCAAAGTCTCAGCAGGAGCATTCAGTAATCTTCTAACTTGTGGATTACCCGTATCAGGTGGGGCATTCATTCTATCATGATTGACATGAAATTCTTATATTAACAGGACGACAATCAAAACAAGCACAAAAGGTCACCTAAAGTTTCTGAAAAAAACCCAAACCCCCTTTCAATTTTAGCAATGGCCTGCTAGGAAGAGTCATTTAGTTTCAAAGAGGTTTAAACTCTTAAATGCCTTACCACATTTGAAAAAAGGACCTGGACTTCTAATTGACTCAAATACATCAGGAAATTGAACACAGGGCTAAGATAGATATCCTTTTTTTTTTTTTTTTTTTTTGTAATTGACTTGCTCCTCAGAGCCATTTTAAAACATACACCTCTTGGGGTTTGACTGAATATTTTTTGTATAGCATTGTTGTGAGTCCATTGATCATCATTTTTGCTCTATTGCTCCCACCTGAAAAGAATGAGCCTGTAATTGAAAAGGCAAATTTAGCATTTATATTGGTAATAACACAGTTTCTTTGTCATTCTCCCCAAAAAGAATTTGAACATTATGGTGAACCATATCTCATTGATAAGTGAATGGAAAGGAAGTAAAGCTTTCCCAGCACCATGTCCCCATGAGCCAAGTCATTTGTTTTTTGAGCAGAGTCTTGTATTGTGTTGTAACAATTACTTTTGCTCCCAGATATGATAGCTCTTTGAAGAAGTACCTGGGAGACACATGTGATCTGCATTAGCAGAGGAGAAACACAGTGTTGGCTGATAAACTAATCTCATTTGCTGTGCACCTGATATTTCATTGTTTTGGGGATTTTTTTTCTTCTAATGGTGTAAGCCATTGGCTCCAATTTGAATAATTTAACCAGAAGAATAAATCACTTAAATACAAAACACAGTTTGAGATTATAAATTTCTTTTAGAAACTTCTGTTCAAAACTTATTGCTTTGGCCCCTTTTAGCTAGCTAGAGATTAGAACAGAGTTTGAATAGAGTTTTGTTATGCCAGCAGGTTTGTATGTATATTATATATGTTATTCCAGGACACCTTTTCAGACTAAAAACTTTCAGTAAGGTCCTGAATCACACTGTGATTAGAAGTATGGAATGGATAAATGCCACAGCGAGGCAGTGAAACTGTCTTAATTTATCATAAATTACAGCTAACATTTGAAGAGAAGACACATGAAATACAAGATGAGGGAATAATTTCTAAGAAATTATTAATATCAGAAAGTAAAAAAAATTACAGATTTTCATAAAGTGGTTTGGCTACTTTTCAATATTCTGTCTGCAGAGTAAATGTGCACGTATACCTAAACTAGAAAAACAACCCACTATGTACCTCTAGCTACAGGCTTAGAGAAGTATTTTCTGAGGTAGCATGAATTTTAAAGTATCTTGTTGGCTAGGATTATACTTGAGTGATTTTTTAATATTTTTATTGACCAATATGTACTTGCGATTAGTAAAACACTTTATTGTTTTGTAAAGAAACAGTCTTTTTCTACAATTTTACCAGAGTACCCAGGTATCTCATCAGTTCAGAGCTGAGTAATACAAGTTGCAGGAGACTGGAGAAAAAAAAATTTAGAAGTAATTTTAAAGCTTCTGTGTGTTCACATTCAAACAAAAAATCCATGCAGATTCCAGTATGAATCTCTGTTTTGCTGAGCCATCCTCTGGTTTTATTCATTGAATAGGTAAAAGGGAGCCCACTAAATTCAGACATTAGTCAATATGCCAATATACTTGATGAAAAAACTTGTGCCCTGAATATTAAATAAAATGATCCTGATAAAGACAGGAACAGATTACACTGTTATACAACTCCTTGGTACTAGAGAATCTAAAAGCTTTTATTTATTTCCTTTTCCCTGGAGAAAATTAATAAAAAAGAGCAATATGTTATGCACACAGTGCTCAAATTTGATACATTTATCTGCTCAGAGAAGCAAGAAGTGGACACAGTCTTTCACTGCCATGGTTATCTAGCCTGCAGAACAGTATTCTAAGGTGCAGAGACAAAAAAACATTCGGATAAGTAAATGGAGACTTCTGGCCTCTTCCATATCCACTGGGTTGCTTTAGGCAACAGAGCTTTTCTTTGCACTCATGGCCACTAAATGACCTCTCTTGGATGCATCCAGCAGGTACCCCATTTATCTGCATGAAACTTTTCTAGTGTTATCCAGTTCATTCCTACCTCACTTTCCTGGGTACTGAAAATCCAAAGGACAAATACTGAAAGGCCATTCGCATGCCAGTATTCAAGCTGTGCCATTTGTTGGTCATCTTCTCCATCAGCTGCCATTCCGACTTTTTATTTGCCTGGGTAATGCAGCTGCATGCTGGACAGCAGAGATGAGTTTTTTTCCCATGAGTCTACTTTCTTTCTGAATGCTTTGTGCTGGCACATCCTTAAAGCAGACACTCAGATATCCCAAGGAGAAGCCAATAAATCGTGCACATGGCACCTTTTCTTAGCTTTGCCTCAGAGGGCACTGCATAATGCTACACTTCAGTTGTCTTTGCTGATTTTATGGCCCTGCTGGGCAGTGCTCACCACTCTGCTCACAGGCACCTTTATGCATTTCACAGTACAGGCAACAACCCTGACAATGAGGGTATCTACAGCTTGATTCCTCTTTCTTTGAGACTGTTAGGACTAGCAGCTCTTTTCAGTCTCCTCACTTTTTCTGTCAGGCAAGTCAATAATTTTGAGTCTCCTCTTATAATTTACATCACCCAGCATTTACAGTTTTCAAAAATTCTGCATCCATTTCATACTCATTCTCCTCTGATCACTACCAGAAGAGGAAAGAACATTCCCACACAGCTAAAGGTCTGAGCATCATACAAGACTTATAATTGTGTACAATGTGAAGGAGAGACTAGTAGGAAAGAATAAATCAGTAGTTCCATGAAAGAAAATACATGCTCATCCTGATGCCATCTTGTGTCATCCTAGACCGCATGCTTCAGACTCTGCCTTAAGTTGGTAATTGCCCTAAATTCAGTACCAGTGTAGTGTGACAAAAAAGAATAGGCAGTCTGACAGCTGCAGCAGCACAAAATGTAGTCTGAATATGGTTTGAAAGTACCACTCGTGTTTCCAGACCCCTTTAATGAAGTTTTAGGTCTTGATGGTTGTTCTCTTTTCGTGCTACTGAGTCTAGTTTTCTGAATTACATTACTGCCATTCATACTTCTGATAGGAACAGTAAATTGCTAGTAGTTATCTTGTGAGCACTGCTAAATCAGGCACTGTCATTATACTCCATGTGCCACTCTCATCAAACTGTGTGTACTAGAGGCTGATACAAGCCTTTATAGCTGGGCTTAATCAGAAAGAACCCTTCTGTTTTAGAAGAAATTCCTCTGTGGGTTTCTCTCCATGTTTCCTGGACAAAAGCAGGATTTCTTAATCACATTTATGAATATCTGTAAATTACCAGTAGACACCAGGTGTGACAGCAAGTATGCAAGAGATCTTCAGTATTCAGGTAAATGGATTAAAATGTAAGTTTTCCTTCATGAAGTACCAGAGAAAATTCTCTGCAAACTCACAGAAAAACATATAGCAATCTGTTTGCAGGTGATGATTGCAGTTAAACTTTTTTCTACTTTTTCCAGGTAAGAATCATCATCTTCAAGGAAAATTCAGACAGAAGCATATTACCACCCAAGAGGTGTCTTTTAAGCACAGAAGCAGAATCCTGCTAGAGAATTTTGCCCTACAAGAACAGTTACAATATTAAATTGCTCACAGGGAGGTAAAAGTCATCACATCTATAGATGTGGACAAAGATACTGATGTCCTTGTGATTTCCAAAGTATTCCTCATTGGCTTGGGAGGCATACCAGACTGACATGACTGAAAAAGAATAATTTTTCTGCCAGAACCGTATCGTCTTTGGAAAACCTGTCCTGTTCTTGGTTTTCATATGCCTTTAATAACTTTGGTGTTCTGTTTAAAAGTAAACCTGTGAACCAAGTTTATTTCATAACTTAAAAGTAAGATTGAAATATGATTTGATGAAACAAAGATCCTCTGTCTGTCTAAGGTTTGTAGTGAAATTCTGTCTTCTTACATGGATCACAAGATAATGAACCCACAAACGAAAATAACCCCATGAAGAGCTGTACTCCTTAATGAATCAAATTCATGTGGTAGGCAGGTATGCTGAAAAATGCTTACAAATCAAGCCAACAAAGTGTTTTGAGGAAATCTTAGGGTTCCTTCTCAAACAACAGCACCAAAGGAAGAGTGACTGTACATATTTTTGTAAAGCACTGCATATTACAAGTGTTCTGCCCAGGGTGGGATTAGATTTTTGTGCTCTTGCATCTTAGTTACTCTCTGTGACGGAGATACTTCCTACAGGGTGTTCACCTGATGTTTATAAAACAGTACACACACTGTGCTACTTTCATTTCAAGGAATGTATTTCACTGCTGCCATAAGGCAAGAAACTGGTTTTTGTCCTTGAAGAGATTCCAACACATCTATTTTTGGAAATATTTGCTAACAAAAAAAAAAAGATTATGACAATCCCAAGCAGTCATTCTAGCCCCCAAAGTTCCCTTGACTATGTAAGGCACTGATTGCAAAAGCTTCTAAGAGGAGGAAGTGTCTTTCTAGGCTACTGGGTCAGTTTTGACACTTAAAAAGATAATCCAGACAGATCCTCAAGGGGATTGGGGAGGAAGCCAACAAGTTGATCCTCCTATGGAAGGGAAATAACAGCAATTCTTTCCAATAGCAAAAAATCTCCTTCTTGGAAGATTGTCAAAGGGGATAATCCTAGGCTAACCTAAGATCTTAGTATTTAAAGCACACCAAGAGAAAAGGGCTACTCTGAAATAGTGCTGTGGTAGAGTGTATCAATCCAGAAAGCTGAAACCTGCAAACATATTATAATTACAAGAGGAATACAGCTAAATGTTGGTACTAAAGGCTACCTGTAAATAATTGTTGTAATATATATTCAGAGGGGATTCTGCATTCCAAGCAGCCATAAAACAGAGTTCTAATATTCTTACAGCAATTAAAACCATGTACACTGCCTACATAAAATGTTGGAAAATAAACAAATTTTTTCTGTCCGCAGTGTGCAGCCTGAATTTGATTACAGCTAAGTCAATTCTTTTAAATAAGTACTGAAGCAATGTCACTGCTGTTGATCCTTTCTGAGGGACTCCATTAGAAGTCACATTAGTGAGTGAAGGAATAGAAGTACTGACCTGTATCAGTCAACTCAATGGGAACTGATACCACATCGCAGAAAAGATGATGCCTTGACTTTTGTCACCTTGAAGTCTGCAAGTCATCCAGGTTATACTTAGCTTCTGCTTACTGAACATAATCTTATTTGCTTTACTTTCTCCAATAAACCTGTTCCAAAACAGGACGAGCAGGGAAAAATTATTGCATGTTAATGATGTTCCAAATGGTTCTTTAAAGTCATTTTAAAAAGCGCAAACATTCAGGAAACTAATTTTCACAAATCATTTTCTCTTTGCTCTTTTAGCATTAATCAATACTTAATAATGAAAACATGGAGTTCCAAAATTATTTCTGATTCACAGTATAATTTTATTCCTTATTGTAGAAGACCTGAAGAATTATTTTAAAATAAATAATCCAGAACATATTCTTCATTTCTGTGTCAGTATTCACTAATGCTGTGGATACAAACGCATCTTTTTTCTCTTGCAAGGTTTCTTATATAGTACTCTGAAGAGCTGACTCACTTGCAGAGAAGTTACCAGAATCTTTTCTATTTGCTTTATACTACAGCTCTTCAGTACTCCTGGAAGCAGTTAGTTAGTGCATTTCTTTCACTAAAATTTCCCTGAATCCAATTGAAATAGCAAAGCTGCTAGATATGGAAACTATGCAATTCAGTTGGCTTGCCTAATAATAACATTGCTAATTATTACATGCTGTCATTTCTATTACCTGTTTAGAATGGCCAACCTTTATGGAAAAACTTTAGTATTAAAAAGCCTAACTGTAAATTTCTTCAAAAGAATGATTTTCCTCTCTTTACATTGGATGACTAGTAAAATATTTCACACCTGACATTGGTGTCTATAAATGTTACATCCTAAACTTAGTAATGTAGTCAAAAAAGAGCATTCAAATATTTTTAAGGAATAAGCCTCACTCATTGGGGAAAAATATAGTTTAAAAAATCACCTTTTACTTTTCAGCATCATGAACAGTAACATGAATTGTGTTTCATACACACACCCCTTTACTTGTGTTACTGTTTGGGTTTGGTTTTTTTTTCCTATATTACTGGATAAACTTACAGCAGTTGGCTGTTGTTCCAAGCTGTTGTTCAGCTGACAGGTTGGTTTTCTTGTCTGGTTACATTAAAAAATAAGAACTTGTTTCTAGCTGAACTAAAAACTAGATTGGGATATCCCCAGTCATACTGATTGTATCTAACTCTTAGGAGAGTTCCTTGTGACAGAAGCTGAATTTTCATTCCTGTAGGGGCAATAGCTTCAACCAGCCACGTACCTGGAGCATTTGTTTCATTGTGATTTGGCACCAAACAATACAACAATGTTCATTGTTCAAAGATAAAGTATTAACGTGCCTGTAAATCACAACACCTTCACATGTACAAGCATGAGGCCTTCATGTAATCTTCCTTGCCTTCCTACTCCCCATTGGAAAGGAAAATATAGAAATGATCCATCATGGAAGTACACAGCATGTGCAGTTGGCTCAAAAAAGTGCAAGTTTCAAGTAATATCTGAGCATATTGAGACACTCCAGTCACATTATCTGATCAGGTTACTTTTCAAGAGGATAAGACCACTTGGAGAAGAATGCTAGGCAGGATGGCACAAAAGCTGAGGATAAAAGCTCAGGGGCATGGCAGAGATTGCAGGACATGGGGTTCAGAACTGCTGGGCACATGAAAGACAGCTTGAGACTTGACTGCAGGCCATCCTTTCCCATTCAAACTTGAATTTCTCTCCTAGGGTAGTCAGTTGAAGCATGTCAAAGCAGAATCCATCTCTTACTAATTTAGACAGTGTGGATGAACTTATAAAACAGGGAAAGCATTACTGCCCATGTAGATCCATGGTCACTCCAGACCCTGCTGCACTAGCTTCCTAAAATTGCAGCCTTAGAAATGTTTAGGAAGAAAAAGAAAAGTAAGATCTAGGATAGGAAGAGGTCTGCTTCCCTTCCCTCTCCTTTCTTTGATCAAAAAGCTGAAATTTTAAATAGGATTTGGGAAATGAATGTTTTACTAAACTAAAAAGGCTCATGGTTTCAGTTCAACATCTGTTGCTTCCTTTGAGAGGTTTGGGGAGTTGTCAAGGGTTTTATTTTTTTAATTGAGCAGTTTAATTTTTTTTTTAATTGCTATTGCTCTATGATATTGGTATAATTTAACACATTAGGATGGCATAATGACCAGACATCGCACTGCTGCTTCGCAGAAGAATAGCACACAGCTGCCTGTGCTTTGTACAAGTAAAGCATTCAAAATAATAGCCTTGTGATGAAAGCACATTGAGCTGTTAATCACTTTCTAATATTCTGTGCACAGAAATATTCTTGAGATATCTGAAATTAGACACAAGATGCAAGAGAAGGCATCATTTTTGAGTGGCCATGTGACAACTATGGCCATCTAATGAAATGCATGTGTGTAGAAATTGCTCTGCTTTAATCCACAGTAGAAAGAATACCTAGTCTTTCCTTTGACATATCTGTCAAACCCATAATTTTACTTACAGAAAAGTGAGTCCCAAATAGTAAAGAAAATGATGATTCAGATGTGCCAGTGTTTAAATTATATAAGTTATTTGGATCACTCCACATACTGGGGAAAGTACAAAAATGTAATATGAGACATGTACCCCAGAAAAGACAACTAAAGACAAAAAGAAAGCAAAAAAAATCAAAAGGTTCTGAACAGATTCAGAGACACAAAAGTGCATTTTGTCTCTATGGTTCTACTCTTCAATCACAAAGTCATTTCCAGATAATTTGACCTTCTTTAAGAAAGTTAAGCCAGCATTCATCTTACACTGATCAGTCTCTTGTGTGCATTAAAAAGAATGATTTGGACCAAGAGTGAAAATCAAGTTTTCTATAAAGGACAAGCATTCATTAAAATACATCTGTTTATTGGAATAATCTCAAGATTTAAGAAAGAGAACACTAGAAATGTCCTACTGGATCAGTCCTATGGTACATCCTTCCCTGTACTTGCTCTCCAGTAATGGCCAGAGCAGAAGCTGTATACTAAAAGCATACAAGCCTGCCCACTCTGTTTTCTGTCCTCTCCACACTTTCCTAGTATCCACAATGTGGGTTTGGTTTTTAAGTGAGGCTTGTTAAAGGGCACCCTCACTGCTCACTTCTAGCAGTTTAGGAACCTACTGCATGTGATTATCTATCCCATTTTTTTTTCTCCAGCCTGCCAATACATCCTGCCTCCTGACCTTCCTGTCATATGATATTCACAAAGCTCATTGCTACATAGGGACAATAGTTTCTCTTATCCATTCTGAAGTGCTCTGCTACTTTTCTCAAGTGGCCCCTGGCTGTAGTACTGAGGAAGTCATCAACAGCAGTTCAGCATTCATCACTGCCCTTGTGGGCTTTGAGCTTCAGCCACATGGCCTCTCCTCAGGACTCTCCACTCTAAACTAAGAGCTCCTTTCTTTTCCTTATAGCATAGCTATTCCAAGCTCTTAAACCAATTTAGCTGCCCTTCTCTACTTTCTTTACCTGTGCTACGTCCTTCTTTCAATCACAGGCAACATACACACACCCCTTTACCTCACTCATGTGAGGGCCAGCAGATAGCATGTTTGCAGAATAGCAGCAAGCCAGGAGGTAGCAACACGGGGCCACTTGGAGCATGCTAAATCCCATGCCTTCCAAATCCCAGACTGCTAAGAGCAAAGGAAGGGAAACTTTTGTTTGAAGAAATATGTATATTTTCCTATTTTATTATATAAAATAAACTTAAAGATGGGGCTATACGGGTTCCCCTCCTTTCCCGATGAGTTACAAATGCTAAACTTTAACACACCAGGTGTCTGCATGCATTGTGCATTGCTACTTCCTGACCCTCAAAAGTTTTCCTGCTGTTTTGGTTCTGAAATCATGATGAGATGAAGTAGAAAAAAATAATGTCTCAAATCAAAATGTTACATATCCAAACTTGTCTTGCCTGTGGGGTGAATGCCAACTCAGCTCTGTAACTTGCTGTCACACTCTCACTTGATAAATTTTCTATAATAAGTCAGATGATTAACCTTATAAAAGTATTTTCTCAGAACAGCCTCTCTGCTTGCTGTTATCTGTGACTTCCAAAGTTAGTAAGACAAATTCATTGGTGGCACAAAAGTCAAGTCCCACAGTATGGTACTTTTCTGATACTGCATTCCTAAGTCTCAGCTTACCCTTCTTTATGGGTGGCTCTAAGAGATATAATACAGCAATATCAAATTTTCCAAAAAATTAGAAATTAAATTGACTAGCACACAATCATTTGCAAATTATTCAAATGCATTTGTAATACATGGCTTGAAATTCATGCTGCATTACTCAGTCACCCAACTTATTCATATGGGAGTAATGAAACTATCATCTGACTTGCATATTAACTAGTTCAATAGAGATCAAAGTATATATCTGACTTTCACCCTACAGTTTTAGATTGAGCTGCAAGTTTCAAGATTATGACCAATTTAAAAGGAAGGTGATTTGCAAAACTAGCCACCAGAGCCCTACTTGTAAACTTTTATAGTGTGCATGTAATTAAAAATTTGCTTCCAGCTTTGAGCATTCACGCTTCAAAAATGTGTTTTCCACACTTTTTGTTACAAAAAAAAAAAAACAAACTAAGCAGTTTTGGACAAAGGTTATTTCAGTCAAATTAAGACCAGCTTTCAATTCAAAATCCAGTGGGTATATTGTAATAAATCTGAAGTATTATTGAAATTTGGGGTTATTTTAGAACATAAGTTTCATACTTAATTTGACTAGAGTATTCTTCCATGTTGACTACCACCCAAAGAAACATAACTAAATTTGAAGAAAGCTGAAAGAATGACCAATCTTTATGGGTTTTTTCTCAAACTTGAAGTTTCGTCAGACTATACAGACTTTTTGAGCAACAGCTATCTGTTATGTGACATAGACAGCTTACTTTTACATTTCTGTTGGCTGTAAGTGTCACCCAGAGAGAGTCTTGCATGCAGTCACGCATGCATTTTATGGAGGTATCTTAACAGCAGTGCTTGATTCAAAGAAGAGTATACAAGAGAAGTTGTACATATATACAAATAATGAAAAAGCATTTAGGTTTTGCATATTTTTGGCTTTTAGAACATTTCAGAAGTTCCTTAAAATGACAACAAAAATGCAAGACAACTACTGAGTCATCTTCTTAAAAGGCTAGTAGATTTGTATTTGGCTACTGCAGACTGTACCACTGTATTCCAAATACTTGTTTTCCTCTACTTCCATCTAATAAAACTGATATCAACATTTCAATACAAAACACATGATGGATTTGGGAGAAAAAAAAGAACACATCATGAGAGCTCAGTGTATCTCTTCCCAATTTATGGTTTACAGGACACCCTTCTGCTTGCAAGATCTTCTGATAGTCTCAACTACAGGAAATTAAATGGCAGAAAACAAAGCCAATAGCATTTCCCAGAGTGTTAGTGGCTCAGCATTGCAGCTTGTGAAACAAAGGAGCACAAAAACAATATTGCAGGGAGCATTAACTCATACACTCACCAGGCATCTAGTATGTGTGTTTGGATAGAGAAAAACAATATCCAGCTATACTTCTTTTGTTAATGTTTTGCTGTTGTAATTCAGAACAATTTGGTGCCAAAATGCTTTGCAGTGAGAAAGGAAACCACTGTTAATAACAGTAGAGAAGGGTTTACTTGTGAAAGACAAGCCAGGATATTGCCTGAAACAAAGCGTCACAAAATTGATGTCAAAGGCAATATTATTTACATCAAAGGCATCAAAGATCCCTCTTTCCTTTCTGATTCTTTCTTTTGTTCTCCATGACACCTTTAATAGACTGAAAGACGTGCTTCATCTTTGTGAGGGTGGGGAGTGCACAGGGACAGACACAAAAGACACAAAACTTCAGAGCAGGGAATAAGTAGGAGTTTTTGTAAGTCCTGAGTTTTCATAACAACAGCTGAAAGCAATCACCTACGAAGAATACACTAAGGATATTTGAAATTTCAACTCACCATTGTAGCTGGGCTTCTATGTCAAAACTGGTCACAAAGTTGGATTTTGTTCTAAAATACGACTCTGAATAAATGCCATACTCACCATAGAGGAAATAACTGAGTCAATCTCTGTCTGCTGCTGGAGACTATGCGTGGAGACTGGAGACTACAGAAGTAACAGGCAACAGTGGTAAGGGTCTTGTTTCTCTATTCCATATCTAACAGGGATAGTACAGAATGTCCCCATCCCTTTGCATCTAAGCATTTGTGTATGTATTAGTCAACTGGCTAGTTATGATATAAGCATGGAGTCACACAAAAAAATATAAGGAGAAGGGTTTACCCTAAATGAGTTAAAAACTCCAGGGCAGCAAAGAAACCCGACTCTAAATGAAGAATTTCTCTTTCACAAGCAATGAAGTGCATCATCCATTCGTTACAGACAATTGTCACTTCTATTTAGTCTGTCTAGCCAACAAAACCGAACAAATACACTTTGTGCTGATAGTTTATAACTTAGTTAAAAACTTAAATGATTGTATAGTCCTGCTCAGACAAAACCTGGACAGGGCAACTCTCAACAGATCTGTCAGATTTTTCCTTTTTTTCTGCCCATAATCATTTAAGCCACAGTTTCAAAAGAGACAGGTTTTCCTCATTCATCATCATAAAAAAAAAAAAAAAAANTTGTTAAAAAAGGGTGTCCAGGCAGTAAGAAAGTTTACTAACTGCTTTGCGCAGTCCTCTGTGTCTTGAGAAAAAAGGAATATGGGAGATTGTAGCTCCAAGTTTAATTTATCATACAAAGCTTAAAGAAAGTTTGTGACTGAAGAATGGAGCTTAAAACCCAACGTTCAACAAACAGGTCAGGCATTTCTAGCACAAGCTGAGACCAAGTAACTTCTGAGCAGCCAGGAAACACCAAGCTATACCTTAGAGGTTATGGAGAAGAGATTTTTTGTGGGTATCTGAGTTGCATTTATTCTTTCTTTTAAAAATTGCCAGACATAGCACAAGTCTGAGAGAAAGGATACATTGAAAGAAGCTTATATAAAACCCCTTTTTATTTTATTAGCTTGCCCTGCAGAAATGCAGTTTCTGCATTTTCAGTTTTATCTTAGTTTTTGTTGAGATAAAACCCGGCTTTAGACACTTAAAGCCTCCCTGTGGTTTTTGACAAGGCAAACCAATCTTTGGGCTATGTGGGAAGCTTGTCACCCAGTCCCAAAAGCATAGCTACACAAAAGGTCATAAAAGAGTCATGCACTCTGAGTGAAAGAGTCAAAAGAAAACACACTAAGAGAAGGCAGTGGTGCAGTGGGAGACTCTCAATTTGGCATCATCATCATCAGGACATTCATACAAGTATACTCCCTTTTGCAGTCCCTAAATCTCACCTCCATTCTTGCACAGCAGTAAAATGTTACAAGAGAAGCACAACCACAGCAAGGATCTGCAGCCTGATGCAGCTGAGGTCTTCTCCCTTGAAACTGACATGGACTAGGTAACAAGTTCTACAGCATATGATCTGATATTTTTAAAATAATAACACCTGCAAACCTATGAGGTAAGAGGAAATTAAAATTGCAGTGGCATTTCTTAGTTTCTCTGCTTCTGCTGTTGTTTACTCCTACAGCCAACATTCAGAAGAAAATGGGCATCGAGCACAGCCCTGGCCATTGGATCAGGCTCCGGGCCCCAGATGGAGCTGGAGTGGGGCTGGGCAAGGACTGTAGGGGCAGGGGGTGCCCTCAGGGCACCACTACTCCCCAGTCCCACTCTGCCCCATAACAAACTCCAGGGATGGCACAGCTCTGACTGAGGTGAGGTGAGGGAACTGGGGTTTCTCTGACAGCTATGGGCCCCAGAGCTCTATTTGACCTCTGCCAGGAAGCCTCCAGTTTTTGTCTGAGCTGTGTCAGAGGACTGATGTGTCTGGGTCAGCTATAGTCCCGGCCTGGCCATGGAGTGCCTTGATCCTGGCCTGGACTTCGGCCTGGCCTTGCAGGCCTGCAGGGGATGGCAGGCCCAGACCCTTGACCTGTGGGTTGATTTTGAGGCTGGTCTCACACTGGCTTCATCGCTGCTGTATTTTCTTACAATCTAGGCTTGTGGTTCAATCTGGCTGTTGTTTCCAGGTCTGTCTTGCTTTCCATGCTAGGAATGGTGGGACAACCTAAGCAGGTGAGCCCTGTGCTCTACAGGCCTTGATGTGCCCCTTAGATCCTGACTTGCCTTCCCTTAGGCAGCAGCCGTGCTGGCCCTGCTTTCTGGAGGCAACCTTCTGTACAAATCCTGTATTTCCTATTTCAGCATATTGCTTCCTGGTGTGGCACAACAGCGTATTCCACTCACAGCTGGAGCTTAGCTGGTAGCCAGCTGTTCTATTACAACAGGAAGGTAATTTTTTTACTGTTTGGTTGGAGGAAGACTGTATGCTTATTATGTTTATGATGTTTATTATGTTTATTCTCCTCCATTTTTTTCTTTACACAACACACTATAGTAAAACAAATTTTACTGAGTGTGTGCTTATACATATATGCACTTGAAAAAACTCCAGAATTCCCATTGCCTTCTTAAATAATTTTCAATTTCAAATTCTAATGGTTGAGATCAGTTCATGCATTTGTACTGTTCCACTGAGCTAAACAGGAGAGAAATAACAGTAGTTGAAAATATAATTTTGTGTATCAAGGAACAATATCTGTACATGGCACAGTTGCTGTAAGGATAGTCCAGAGTGCCTCAGTCACCAGTTATTGCCAGCTGGGTCTAGAATGACAGGTGAAAAAAATCCCTCTCTTAGTGTCAGGCCTCAAACAGGAAAAATACTGGAACACTATCATGGCAATTCCCCAAAAATACTCTACAGGCCTTGGTTGTGTAAACACATGCCACAGCAGTAATGTTAGTACTTCTAATGTACCTTGACTTTTAAAAAGGGACTTAAAAGTAGCAGCATGCTGCATCTGCCCTGGCAACAAAATACTTTTGTATACAGAATACCTACTTGTAAAAAAAATAAAAAAATCATGGTTGTATGTAATATGACCACATATAAATGTCATAATTTTAATACACATTCTCTGCTACATCAGCAGTTGAAAAAACATTTCAACGTCTATCAATACATAGCCTTCAGTTTTTCATAACATAAGGCAACACATTTCTCATTCTGGGCAGCCAGCCCTTACTGTCTTGTGCAACTCTTGTCCCAAGACTGTCAGCTAGAGCTGCACAGCCTTTGCATAGCTTTACAACATCTGCTTGGGTCAGCTTTAATGTCATCAGAAGTTAGTCCTGTGCCATTTTATTAAATTCTTCAAGGCAAGTGGTTAGCATTTCTTCTAGACCAGATGGAGCCTAATATGGCACGATATCCCTCACATTTAAACCTCATCCATTTGATAGACTCCAGCATAATGACCAGCATGTGAAGCCCATTGTTAGCTCGGAATCTGTTGGTGTTTTGGAACACTGTACCAGCTGAAGAGGGAGCTGGTTCATGGAACTTAACGGATCTTTACTTCTCTGCATCAAACTGCAGGAATCCTTCCACACTCCCATTCATTTATCCAGGTAAGTGAACAACATAGCTGTTCAGCAGTGCTCCTCAGGGGCAGGCAGGCTCACCTGAGCAAATAGAGATGAAGAATTAGGGCTCCACTTAGATTGTTTAAGATGAGTTGGATTAAAACTTTGATTTAGCCTTCACCTTCAGTCCTGTAGCAGCAAACTCAGTCCCCATGGATACTTAGACTTAATGGTCTTAGAGGCTAATTCAATCACAAAGGAGCATCATAGCTGGACCATGTTTGTCTGCTGCTTCTCAAAGTCAGTGCAGGTGCTAGAAATGTGGCACAGGCTCTGGTTTCTGGCCATTACTCAGTGCCCATGGGGATTCTCAGGCAAAAAACTATTAATCTTGCATTTCACAGGCTAAAATATTTCTTCCTGCTTGTTATTAAACACTGACTGTAACTGCAAGTATATAAAGTATATGTACAGATTCTACATGTGTTGAACTTGAAAAAAACCTCTACCATTTCCATTGCAAACAGCTCCCACGTGCCTCAGGCTAGGTGAGAGTAACACGTGCCCGTTTAACTTTTACTGCCTATACCTGCTATCCTACACTCTGCTTCATGGGTGCAGATTGTGGAAGGGGACTGTGCATTTAATCTTGCCAAGCTGATATCTGAGAGGTTTTGACTAACTTCCATAACTTCTGTCCAGCTGAGCCCGCTGAACCAAGTTTGGCCATACCTTACATTTTGTGCACCTCGGTGAAAGAGGATTTTCTCAGACCACAGGGGAAATGAGATCAGGCCTTTGCCCTGTGAAATAAAAAGTGCACAATGATGTGAGAGAGGGTGACTATTCCACTTCAGACTAATAGAAGTCATATTGGCCTCCAAGTGACTCAAACTACAATTTTGAAGGCAAAAGGTTTATCATTCAGACGCCAGAAAATGTCACACAGACAGAACTATAGCAATGGTATTCTTTTATTTTTAGAATTAATCATATAGTTCTTATGGATTTCTGAGTGTTACCTTAGTATTCATGTCTCAGGGCACATTTTCTGTGGGCAAGGGAAATGCATTTGGCCAAACTGGCCTTCTTTGTGCTAACTTGGAGGTTACTCAGCGACTCACCTTTGATAAATGAATACCAGGAAGCTCTTGCAATATCACTCTGTTCCAGATATGTCAGATGCTATTTTCCATAGATTCAACGACCCTAAATAATATTGCACCTTCTGCCTGGTAAATAATTGATATATGTCTGATAAAACAAATGGAGCAGGAAGATTTCTGTTGCGTGACTCTTCAGGCTGCTGTATATTTTCTGAGGTTTTGGCAACACTAAACCAATTAAAAAAATATATGTTCGCTACAAGCTCAAGCAAGTCGTACATTCCACACATGAAAGAAAATTAATTATACTCTAAGAAAGAAGCAATTCAGAGGGTTAATTTGCTGTTGTGAGCCTTATGATTCTGAAAAGCCAGCAGACTACAATGATTTTAACAGGAGATTTAATTTTTGACATTTCTCAAGGCTTTGTTTGCATTATACATGAATAAAATAAATGCTGAAAGCGTTACCTTGCAGCTAATCAGAGTTCTGAAATGTGCTGTAATCTTAATCTAGTAACAATAATGAAGCTATTCCCTTAGTTTCTTAACACTTTTATTATAAAATTGAGATAGTCAGTTGCCCTTGCAATGTAAGGAGGCATAAACAAGGGTTAGTGAATATCCTTCTGTAGAAGATCTTCCTGTTGTCATATCTACAACCAAAGTATTAAACACTTCTGTGTGCCACAGCCAGAACACACAGAGCTTCACCACCCTTTCAATATTTTCTGTCTTGAAGATGTATTGTAGAATTTAAACTCAACACAGGAAATCTGACATTTTAATGTCAGCAGTTAGTTAAACCTGGGAGAACGACTTCTTCATTAAAAATTAGCATAGAATTAAACAATAGTATAAGGTGAAGTTGCCAGTTTAAAATGCAGGACTGGACAGTTCAAGCTATATGCTGGTTTCTCTGGAACCCAGTTCTTTTGGTCTTAAGTCTTGCAGCACTTTTCTTTCTTTAACAGACTTAGAAGAAATAAACATGTACATTGCTCAGACTGAAGAGAGAATTATTCCAGCATTTCCTAGAATATAACTGTCACTTCCTGCATTTGTTAGCTGCCAGATCGATCTGAGGGATCTCTGTCGGACCAAAACTTCTTCATTCCCATGCTTCTGGTACTTTTGCACAGGACTGCTGTACCTCTGCTCTGGTACTCCAGTATCACAGATATATTTACTGCTTTTCGTAAAAGAAAGTATTCTGGGATACATATGTGGCAATCTGAAAACTCAAATGATGATGGCTACAAAAAACCTTTGTAGTTTCCATCCTCAGTTCAAAACATCTCATTTAGAACAATTACTAAACTGTGTGTAATGGAACTTTCAAGTGAAATTTATGTGTTACTATAAAGTGCTGAATTCTACCATACTATTATTTTACCTTATTTTCATTCATCTTCAGTCTTTAGTAATCCAATGTTCTTTCATAGAATCATAGAATTTCCTGAGTTGGAAGGGACCCACAAGGATCATAGAAGTCCAATTCCTGATTGAGAGAGTACAGTAAGAGCTGTTCTCACAAAGAGGATATTCTGTACCAATTCAGTTTTTCATTTTCACCTCTAAAAATATGGTAATTGGAGTAAATACTGTGGTGAGAACCTAGAAAATCATCCAGTTTTATAACAAAAGTAAAATGATCTGAAGATTTTTACATGCTTATATGAAATCTATGCTTTGTCAGATATTTACATGTTATATATTGCTGTGTGAGTTATGTCTAAATTTGGATTAGCTCAGTTGGTTAGAGAATGGTGATAATAATGCCAAAGTGGTGGATTTGATCCCTGCATGCACCATTCACTGAAGAGTTGGACTTGTGGACTTTGTGGATCCCTTCCAACTCAGAATATTCTGTGTTTCTGTGATTAAATAATCCATACAGATTGAATTCTGAATGAAAATCAGCAAACTTTGCTTGCAGGTATTTTTATGGGAGCTCAGGTTCTCAGAAATGCAGTAAAAACATGTTCATATGTGATGTTCTGATTATCGTCAGTTTCAAAATCCACTCTAGATATATGTCCATGCTAAAAGTGCCTAAGTACATAAGTAACCATTGAAAAAGAGCAGTCAAAATTATCTCTGAAATTTGGACAAATATTTCATTAAAACATTTTCTGCCATTCCCTAATCTGTAGACATCCACATTCTTGGAAGTGGTAAAAACTCCTGATGCCAGGCAATATGTTATGTGATCTGTTTCTATATTGAGTTAATTTGCACTTACAGTAAGGGAGTTTTGTTCATTTTTTAAAACCAAGGTATTTTTTACATTATTTCAGAGTTCCTTCTGAATCCTTCTGAAGGATTACCATGCAGTCTGTTCTGAAATTATTACATTATATAAATTCAAAGAGCACGGTTCCGATCTTCTTTCTTTTGTATTTTTTTTCAGGCAGATTTTAAAAAATAAATCTTCAAATACATAAGCCAATAATATCTTTATATCTTTGCCCAAAGTGACTAACTGTCCTTTTCCCTGCACAGATATGAAAAGATGTGGTCTTGCTGGTGGTGATACTTGCTCTGTGGGAAAGAAGCTGAAATAATGTTCTAAATGCAAATAGGGTATAGATGTCTCAGGACTTTTGAAAATAACTCTCTGTATTGATTCACTTCAGGAATAAAAGCCTATAGGACTGATTGAAAGTCAGTAGCAGGAACAGAGGAACCACTGCACATTTTTTGCACAAATGGCTTGAAGGCTCTAATAAATGTCAGCTGTAGATGGCAGGTGGGGGGAACTACCCAGCAGCTGTGTGTCTCCCCACCCTCAAACCTTTTTTAATTACATCTCTTGAAGACATTCCATTTATTTCAAAAACAACCTCTTTCTGTTACAGGTGAAGATTTTTAAAGTGAGGATGAAATAATTATTTAATGAAGTCATCATCCAAGTGAGATAAAAAGAGAATGGTGACAGGCATTTTAAGAAAACTTTTAGCAGTGTTAAGGGGTAGATGCTTGTACTGCTTAAATGCAGGCAACAGATTACATACTTTGGTTCCTTAAACATACCTCTAGTGGAGAAAAGGGTTTTTTAAAAAAGACTTAGTGTGAACCTCATTTTCTAACTCATCACTTTAGAGAGAGCACATTGCCTCCAGAGCTTTTTGTAGAAAGGTTAATTTATTTTAGTTAATATTTAGTATGAAATCATATCATTTTTATTTCCTGTAGCTAGTCATTTGCTAGCCTGTTTGCTTATCACAGTGTAGGCACAGTTAACATTTATCCACCCAATTTCACACTGTGGGTATACACACCCCCAGAACCCACACATTTCTGTCCAACTGGGAGTCATGTCTAAAGACTGCTAAATACAAGTGGCCACATATAGATTTAATAGCTATTAATAAATAAAAAGGTCTGATCCAATTAAAATACTTTTCAGCAATTCAAGCAGTCCACTACTGGGAAAGATCCAGAACCCAGCAGGAAACTTTTTCTTGGAAGGAGACAACTGCAAGAGGACACATGGTATAATTTCTTTCTGCCTGAATTTCAAAAGTTGAGGTTTCCTGCTTCTTTGAGTCAAGTTTGATCAAGAAGATTTTAATATTTTACATGATCAAATTCAATTTGGGATCTTACATAAAGGACTGAGTACCTTGTCAGTTCAGCCCTGGTAGTGATGACTGGTGGAAAGTATCCTCTGTAGGTTGGTACTGATATCTTCCTTGGCCTGGGGAGCAACTGAAAGGCATCTTTTTAGCCTAATTTAGACAAATACCTGTTTGATACAACAATGTTGTGTGCCCAGCACTGTATCATCTGAATCCCCTAGACTCAGCAGATACTAAATTCACTAGATTTCATCCAGATTTTGGCATGGTAGATGTGATTGTTACAGACCTATCAGCCAGTATTAGAAGCCCCTACAAGTTTAGACTACAGACCAGGTGAACGAGTCTTTGAGATAGAACTTTTTTCTCCTCATTGTGTCTAGTTCCTGTTGACCTCACTGAGATAGAAAGAATAGTACTGCCTACTAATGTCTATATACTTTTTAACCTACTAAAATCAGTCCATTAGGTCTTCACAGTTTCCAAACTGATGTCATAAAACCCACATCAGATTCAACACCGCTCAGCAGTTGTAAAGAAAGGAATGAGCACAAGGGTTTAAGCACCTTACTGCGAAGACACCACTACTAACACACTTTACACTGTCAAATGATAGTTTTAGTAGACACTTTAAATACATGTTTACATAAGTAGTAGTAAGATACATTCAATATTCAGGCATGGAAATTAGAGCTTTTGCTCTAAGAGACAGTTGGGTTCTTTAGAGTAAACTGTACACAATAAACAGTTATAAAGCACAACATTCAGGCTGCTTTAGCTTCTGTAGCAAATAAAAATTTGATTTAATGAAAGGATTTCAGTGGAGGGAAGCGTCATCCCTAAATGGGCAGAAAAATCTGGCACTTTTTCCAGGGTCATTAACAGGGCCTGTAAGAAGTACTACTGAACAACAGAAAACAACAAAGGAGATCGAAAGCCAGCTGTTAAAGAATGCAGTCTCTTTTGGATTCCTGGCAAGACAGGCTCTTCTGATTGTGTGTCTCCTTACTCTGATGAAATTGCTGAGGAGTGCTGAAGATCAAGGAGAAGGAATTAAAAAATCCACCACTGAAAAAACTCAGAATGCAATTATGCATTTCAGCTAGCATTTGCAATTCTGTTGTCCCTAGAGAAAATACGGAAACTGTCAAATTTTCCCATGCTTATGGCCCCACTGAGAAGCTGATTTAGGAACAGAAGACAAACAATCTGCCTCAACTGTGTAACAGTGTTGGGGTACAGAAAGAAGTGGTGTTAATTTTCCAGAACGTGAGAACAATTTTTTGATCATCCGAAGACAATAGAGCAAATGAAAACTTAAATGTTACTAATAATGAAAGTATGACAGCAGTGTCGATCCAAACCCAGTAAAACTGGTGTTGATACTCAGGGCGGATTTCAAAGTCATGAGGAAAATTGGTGAATTTCTCTGGGAAAAGAAGCAAGACAATGGAAATTCAGAATTCAAAACAGATTAAAAGTGATCTCTAAAATTGCAAGAAAAGTGACCTTGGAGTTTAGCTGCAGATTAAAACTCAGAAGCTGTTTTGAGAAATCCAATTCTTCGTAAGTGATCCAGGGCCTCACAGACTATTTTAAATTAAAGACCACAGTCAAATACTTCCAATTTAGGAAACTAAAGCAAAGATGATGGATTTCTTAAGCTATTAGTTTTGTTTTTAAGGAAGAGTTATACTGTATCATGTAGGCAGTTTTTGCAGTAAAATACTGAACTGAATTATTTCAAACCCAGCCTATACAGTTCCTCTAGTTCCTGGTAGGAATATTCTTTTCATGATTTGTACATCTGAGCAGCCACTGGTACGTTCAAAATCTCCAACCAAAAAATGAAGCAGTGCTTCTGCCTTTCTGATAGAGCACGTCTCCCATTCTGAAACAGGAAAAATATCTTTGTTCAGAAGCCTCACAACAGCATTGTTTCACCCCTCAACAAACATTAATCTTGGAGCATCAGTGTTACTGCTCACAGCTACCTGACAGATGGCCAGCATCTGAGAGGAGAGGCTGTCTCTTGGTAAAGGGATGGTAGCTGCAGGACTGAGAAGTGCCCTAGTGGGATTTATCATCAATAAGGAACTGGTTGGGTGCTGCCAGATCATGACTTTGAGAAGCAATAAAAAGGAGGATTGAAAGAGCAGGCTGTGAATATCCCATTTTGTGCCTATTAGGTAAAATAGGAGAACTTTCTTTTTTGCTGTGAAACTTAGGTGGTAGCTCAGGGCATTCAGAAGATATTCTAGCCACTAGAAATTGCATTAGAGGAATAAGGAATGGCTAAAAAGCAGAAGCCATGGCAATTGCTGGTCACTGTGATGCTCGTGAAGTGATTGGAGAGCAAGAGACATTCTGTAGTGTGACTACATTAGTAGGAGGGGATACAAGAGCAGCATAAAAGCAGGATACGTGACAGACCTTATAGACTGTACGATGGCATTCTGGCTAACTACCCTATCTTTGCAGAGCACCGAGGTGGTGTTATTAAAAGGGGAAAGTGACTTTATTCTTGTATACAACACATTTTAATGTGTATGTTCTTATTGCTTTTTTGAGAGAGGGAGGCTTGTAAATGAAAGAAATATTCAAGGAGAGTAAAGAAAGCTCTAAATGATGAAGCCGCTACCCATCTAATGTAGCAAGTTGGCTGACAAATAACAGCTGATCAGAAAATTATGGCTGGCAGAGGCCATCCACAAACTTTGAGTTGCAGACTTTGAGAACAATTTAAGCAGAAAAATTATAGGACCAAGTACTGACTGTGAAAGAGAGGACAGTACTCTTCTTTACCTCCTTTTCTAACAGAAAATTGCATGTTTAGCAATCGTTTGTTTAAAGGAGCCTTATAATCATCAGAACCTTGCGCACCATCTACCAATGAAGATAAAACATTGGAGATCTGATCTTCTCTGGCAGTCCTCTGTCTGGGAAGATTCTCCTCCCTATCCATTTCTCATGAACAGCAATTTAGCTTAAAATTCAACACACACATACCAAAGCTTTATTAAAATGTAGCTGTCTGAGCAGAGTGTCAAAAAGCTGCAAAATATAAGGCTGATGAAAGGAAAAGATCCATATATGAGCCAGTGACAGTAATTGTCAGGTTTAACAAGGATGAAGGGTTATAGATTCTATTTTTCATTTGCAAAGAAAGTAATAATCTGTGCTGGTTTGGTGATCATGACATTTATGTATTTTTCTAAGTTCTTAAGAGAGTTCTCAGAACCATTTTTTTGTTTCCCTGACAATATAAATTAAATGTCTCTGATGTGCAGTGTTCTATGATTTTAACAAGGATGATTTGTTCTTGTACAACTTCATTTTCACATTACAGATTTTGTCACAAGCGTGATGTATCCATATTTGGGTACATGCTTTAGTTTAGGAAAGACAACAATAAACATCCAAGCTTTTGCATTCTGATATTCTTGTATTTGTTTTGTCTCAGAGTTACCATCTTCCTGAGGTTTACCCCTACCATAGGAAAGTAGACTAAATGCAGTAACATTCTGAAAAATCGGTTACCTGGGGAAGAGGCTTGCTTATGATGTATCAAATATTAAAATAATGAAGCTACCTTGCTAAACAAAGATGGTGGCATTGTATTTCAAAGAGGGGAAAAAAAAAAACCAACCCTGTTAATTAGACAAATGTCAAGTGTAAAACTGCTTCAAAGCAAGGAAGTTTTGTTGTTGAAATTGTAGTTTTTCTTTATTTTAGAGGTAGAAGTAGGTTTTCCTACCCTTGCTGACATTCAATAGCACCAAGCACCATGGCTAGGTCCACTGATCTTCTCTGTATTGTTTACCTTGACTGTTCCAGTGCTCTCTGTGTGTCACAAGAACATGCACACAAGCTGGTGCTACAGAGCAGTTGATGCCACATAGGCTTTCATTCCTGCTTGTTCCCCAGGTAGCTTGTAGCAGCAGGCAGAGGGCCAGCTGTTTTTCCAAGGTTTCAATTTTTAAGTGTCTGCCTTGTGGTGGTAAATTGATGACACAGGCACAGATGTTTTTGTAACCATGAAAGGCTTGTGATTCTAAAGATTTCTTCTGTTTCTTTTTTCACTTTCTTAGGAACAATTTGCCATCTGAGAAGCAGAAACTTCTGTGAGCAGTTCAATTGCAGCAACTGAAAAATGAGGCATATGCAACACCAGGTGGGCTGGACAGTTTCTTAGTTAGCTGTTTCATCTGTTGGTCTTCTGCCTGACTTGCTATATTTACTGTATCTGCTATTCCTTACTCTTTACTCTCTACATTTTCAGATTTTTACTAACCTTCATGAAATTCTCCTTTTCTAAGACAGGTCAAATTTGTTCATGTGGATTTTCTCCTTATGCACATGTTACAAATCTAAGTAAATCCATTCTTCATGTATATTTACAAATATCTGATACATGCATTTCTTCTAAGTAACTTTAATATGGGACAACACAGCCTTGTGCTGAAATGAGTTTAATGAATCCCAGTAACAACAACTCAGCTTCTCTTAAGAAATTGAAACACATCAGTTCACAAATTTTTCCTCCTACACCTTTTGAACATTTGCTGTCAGAGCACGTATCTGTGAGTCAAAAACGGGTTAAAGGCCAACGCTTTATACTGTCTGTGAATTTGACAAGTCTAGTGTTAATCACAATCTTGACATCCGTGGACAGCTAAAATAAAAGGAATGTATGGTTGACTGGTAAAGCAAGAAATGTGGGATGTACAAAACCCCGAATTCACAGGTATTTACATTGTGATTTCAATAAAAATAGATTCAACCAGGAAGTATATTGTACTAAGGAAGCTGGAGAAGAAATAAGAATTTGTTAACATTACTCTAGTTGTTTTGTAATCATAACATGGAATTTTAGGAATAATTCACTTCTGACACTGGAAAAGAACTTTACTAGAGCAAAGATATCTCATCCTATTCTTTCTTTAACTCCAGTAGCTTGTCTGCTTTGTACTTAATCCAAAACCAATCTGAACGTATAGAATCAACTCTCCCTGAAAGAGTTTCAGGCCAGGCTCTAAACTGACTACAAACAAAAATTTATAACATAAATTTAGCTCATTTTTAGGAATATATTGCAAATGGCATTTGGCGTTTTGTTTCTCAGATGTATGTTTTTCAAGTTTTTGAACCTATTAAATAGAAGTACAGAATTTAGCATATTTTTATACTTAAAACCTGTAAAATCATGCCAAATTATATTGATTTCTTTATTCACTTTACACAACACCTTTCTCAATCATTGGACTCAAAATATATGGGTGTTATATTATAGGATTAATTTACCAGTGTATAACCAGTATTGTATATTTAAGTCAGTAAATTTTTGTTTCTCTTTATTTCACTGAGTTATACCAGCATTAAATTGATATAATGTAGCAGCGGATATAGCTCAGAGATTATGCAGAGTTTATTGTGACTTTATGCTAGATAAAAATAAGGGAATCGAAACATTTATATTCAGAAGAAAGCAGCTTAACTCTGATAAAATGAAACTCAGCAACTCTAGTTTTGTAAGAAAGCATTTGTTCCTTTCAAAAATGCCAAAAAGTAAATTACACTTAATTAATCAAACTTTGAGTGATTTCCAATTAGTTTCCTACAGTTCTTCTATGACAGCTCTTTCCATTATTACAGAGTGTGAAAACAATAAGCAAAAGAGAATGACAATACATAATAACCAGGAGATATTCAAACATTATAACTTCGTTAAACACTCTCTTTTTCATGCTCTGGATGCTTACTTATAAGTAAAAAAGAAAAAGCTTGTAAAGTCCAAAATTAATTTTGTGTACACAATCCAAGTAACATCTATTCACAATATCTCTGGCACCTTCCACAGTGACGGGACTGTCCCAGGTGGTTACACAGTGTGCTCCTTTGCACCTGTGACTTACTATAGGATGAGAAAGATAAAACACTTTTCATTTTAACTAAAATCTTAATTTCAGTGGGTTCTAATTTCCCTAAGCAAAAATAACTCCAGGGTGGAATTCTGTTCTTGTTCTTGTTCATCCTTCTCTTGCTGTTAAAGGAAGTGGAATCAGAAATTGACCCTCAATGTTTTCCTTTCTATCTAAACCAAGACATTTAATCTGAGAAAACAAAACCAGACAGGAAATAAAAATATAACTCATAAGTCAGTACTTCCACAAATGATAGCTAAGCTGAAAAAGATAAAGAGATTTGTAATATCAGGCCCATTCTTCCTACTGTATAAACTGAATTTGTAGTTATTCTTTGTAGACTGTCAGTTCTGCCAATGTAGGAGAAACATTTCCAGAGAGAACTATAATTTCTTTCTCTGTGTCAAACATTATTGGTGTCTCTTACACAAGCAGATCACTGATGCACCCATTTTCAATTGCATCTCCCTGACTATGAGATTTCTCTGTAGATATTTTAACAAGTGCTTCAATAAATGGTGAGAAGAAATCAGTTTATTTTTTTTAAATAGTATAGTGTGCTATTATATTTTCATGCATTTACTTCTTATTTTTCTAAAAGCCAAGCCAAAGTAATTCTCAGTGGTTCTGACCCGCTTCTCCCGGCTTCTGTTCTTAAAAAAAAATGCTTAAAATAATATTTTCTTGAATATAGCCTATTTGCAGAGTATTTATGATTCTCAAGGCTTAACCATTGCCTTCTTAACCCTTAGCTGATTATAACAGTAGCATCCTTTGCACTATTGCTCTGGTTCCTCTGTTGGAACAGTTAATTACTATATGGACTTCACATGTGCTTGCAACCATCTCAACTAAAAGTAGTATCTGGAAATTCAGCTTTGTTTTCTACTTTGTTCCTCTTACAGGGTATATTTTATATCCCACCCTTATGTGCTTGCAACTTTCAAATCTCTGTGTCTTCGACAGCTGCTAAGTCTAGGGAGAAGGCTGCTGAAAACATATGCATTGTAAGACATGCACAACTTCTTTACTAAGCACAGCTGCTTGCTGAACAATGTCTTTTCAGGGAGCAGAATAGAAGAACATGGAAAATTAGGTGGGAGAAAATGGACAAGAGAAGTCATGTGGTGGAAACTCACAGTTACCAGAGAAAATACTTCACAAAAGATGGAGAGCTGGTAAAATTTCTGGCAAGTTTCTCAGATGGCTAGTAACACAATAATAGTTATCTGCTGCTTTTCTCTGTATTTTCTATCATCTCTCTACTCAAGGATAAACATCAAAACCATACCAATTGAAGTGGTCTAAAACTTTCAGCACTGGAATTTTCCAAAATTTTCATCTCACCTTAGGATGGGACAACTTAGATCGTTCTCCCCAAAGAACAAAAATGCTGTACAGTCACACTATGAACAGGCAGACATAGAGGCAAGAGTAACAGCATATCCCTCCTGAAAGGTAAGGAGCCCTTTCATATGGGAAATAGAGCAGGTATGGTGAGAGGCAGGAATATAAGTGAGTTGAACCTACAAAAATAATCTGATATCTTCAGTGGAAAAAAAAAAAAGAGTGATTTATAAAAATATTAGGCTTTGACCATTGTAAAATACACATTCAAGGTAAATAATATTCAGTCTCCAAGCTAAAAATGACATAAAGTCATAGTGGCTGCATTTTACTATAAAATTTGTTTGCAATTCAGTGTAGTGATTGTTGCAAGGCTGAGGTAGTTCTGTACATTAGTTTTTCCTTCTTGCAAATGGTAAGAAGGGCATATCTGGCTAACATAGGTTCAAACTGGTAATAAGAATTGTGATCAGTCTTAAGGGAGAACCTCTGTAAAGAACCAGGATTTCTGTAAAAATTTGAGTGAGCCACTCTTCATACTTTTGCACTGGAGATGTTAGGTGCAAATTGGGAATAGACAGTAGTGAGATCAATCCTTCCAATGGTTGCAAGCTGGGAGGAAAAGTGTCTGTCTCTTTTCTCAAGTAAAAAAAGTGACAGACAAGAGGAAATGGTCTGAACTGGCTGCAGGGAAGTTTATTCTGGGTATTATGAAAAATTTCAGTACTGAAACAGTCACAGCACTGAAAAAGGCTGCCCAGAGAAGTGGTTGAGTCACCATCCCTGGAGGTATTTAAAAGATGCGTAGATATAGCACTTGGGGGCATGGTTTACTGGTATTTTTGGCAGTGTTAGCTTTATGGTTGAACTTGATCTTAAAGGTCTTTTCCAACCTAAATGATTTTATAGTTCTACTCTGATGCTGCTGCTGGTGCACTCATGTGAGTGAGTTGGAAACTTCTCAGGCAGAAGAGAGAACAGAGTGATCTGAAGTTTCACCTTATGGCTTCAAATCTGACACTGAGATATTCTTTCATCCAACAGGCAAAATCACAGAAGCAGCTTGGAGATGAAATCAAGAAGTAGTAAGGGTCTATATTTAATTTTTAGCAAAAAATGAGGGCAACTCATGCAATACAGGACATAAAAGTTTCATCTCTGGGAGACTGTGAATAACATGGGAATTTCTTCAGACCCAGCTATTCCTGGTAGTATTCTCTATTAAAATCTTTATCCTGAGTTTACCTAATGTTATTATCCTTCTGTTTCATACTTTGCAATAAGCTTGCCAAGGATGTTTAAACTGCATCTGAGCTCACAACATTTGATGACTGTAAGGAGTCACAGACCTTCACAATTAGTAGAAAATCTCTCCTTTTCCCAGGAGCTCAGGGATTTGAAGTTGTCACAGTGCAGTTTTTTGGGCCTCCTAGAGTCCCAAAAGGTGGTACTTACTTGCAGTCATCTTAAACAGGATTACAAGTTGATATTATCATGAGGCCTGTTTAGGCTGATATTTTCTCCCCTCTTCCTATCACTGGTTCCAGGAAATGGGGAAACCCCTTTCATAAAGTGTCTTTATTATGTGAAGCTGTTAAAAAGGTATTTTTGATCAATGGGCTCACCTCTATTAATGAAAATCTAAATTGTTTTAAAAACATAATCCAAAGAACTCTTTTTATAAAATGTGGCATTTTTAGAAAACACATTGTAAAGCAAGGCTTTAGCCCTATATTCTGAAAAGAAAACAATTGACCTTTATGCAAGAGTCTGTTGGAGAGCAAACCCATTTGGGAAACATGATTTCATGGTCTTCCCAGCTGCCACTGGTCAAGGATGTGCTGAGGAATGGTTTTTCAATAAGCAAGCTGACAGCTTCAGGAACAATTTAATTCTCTGAGATCTATAACCACAAAACTGGATATAGACTATGCACATCCTGTGATGAGCAGCTGGGGGAGCTGGGGTTTTTTAGCCTTATCACTCTCTACAACCACCTGAAAAAAGGTTGCAGCCGGGGGGGCTCTTCTCCC
This sequence comes from Edolisoma coerulescens, assembly GCA_013397115.1. Lineage (NCBI taxonomy): Eukaryota > Metazoa > Chordata > Aves > Passeriformes > Campephagidae > Edolisoma > Edolisoma coerulescens. The sequence goes on from VWZW01006289.1 coordinate 10,368,816, forward strand.
CGGCAACTAGTGACAGGACAAGAGGAAATGGCCTCAAGTTGTGATGGTTTAGATTCAATATTTGGAAAAATTTCTTCACCAAAAGGGTTATTGGAAGCATTGGAACAGGTTACTCAGGAAATTGTTGGCTCACCATCACTGGAGGTGTTTAAGGAAAGACTGGACGTGGCACTTAGTGCCATCATCTGGTTTACATGGTGGTGTTCATTCATAGGTTTCACTCAATGATCCCAGAGGTCTTTTCCAACCTAATTGGTTCTGTGATTCTGTGAAACAAATCAAATGTAATTCCTCAGAGAAATTTAAGAGGCAGAAAATACTACTGAACTTCTGATTCCTCTGGAATTTCTAGAAGCCATCATAGAAACAGTAGTGAGCATGAAAGGGACCCTCTAAACACCATTGGTCTGAGGACTTCCTGTAGCTGGTGCTCCAAAGTCAGATATGGTTTTCAGGGCTTAACATATAAGATTTATCTAAGTTTACATTTTTACATTTGGAATCCGAGTGGCACAATAGACTCGATAATGTAAAGCAGATCTGAACACTCAAGATTCAGCATGGATTTGACCTAATTATCAAAGTGATTCTGAATCGCTACAAGCTGGCCAAATTTAGAATCCTAGGAACATGAAGTCCTAGACATCACTCTCAGTGTGTGTTTAGTAGGGATGGTTTCTTCATTCAGCTAAAAATCCTGTTGAGTTCTCCATCTGACTTAGGAGGCAGACCCTGTGTGACTGCATACTTCCATTGCAGTTTAATCAAGTCAAGCAAAACAAATAAAATCAGGACATTTGGCAATAATCTTTCAAAAGGAAAACTGTTAGGAGACCTAAAATATTGGAAAATCTCCTTGAAATTCATAGCATTAAGTATGGAAAGAATATTTAAAATCATTTCAATCAGATCTAGAACTACCATGTAGAGGATTTAGTACTCAAATACTACGTCACTGTATGGTAAGAAACAAAGCATCCAAAGGGTCTTTTCACAGGTCTGGAGTCTAAATTGTCCCTCTCCAAAAATGAAAACTCTGGGCAGGAATGAAACTATTGGATATTTTTGACATACCAACCAAGCTGCAGATGATGAAAAGGAGAAGGAAGAGGAAATACAAAAAGAGAATTATAATAGATTTGGAACAATATGCTAGTCTGTGCTTAGCAGATAATAATGTCAGAAACACTTTTAAAAGAAATCTTTAAAAAGTGAAGTTATTTTTGTTCTGTCCCTCCTTTAGAAAGCACCTAATTCTTTCAATTAATTGGTTTGAATGACAGTTGTAAACTAATGAGCTGCAGATGTCCAACTCTATAAGCTGCAGTCGGGAAAACATGGTTTATTTATCAGTTCTTTACAAGGGGAAAGAAAACCCAAAAACTTTTTATCTCTTCTTTTTATTTGCATATAGTTCCTTCTAACTTTGCAAAAATCTTTAGCTCCATCTTCAGAGCAGTAATGTGTCTGCACCTTCAAAGCAGAGGCGTCGGAATCTGTTAAACATCACAGTGCTCTGGAAAGTAATACTGCACAAATGCTTTGAAATAAGACTGAAAACAAGAGACAGTTTAAACCAAGTGTGAAGCAGAAAACCTTAAACTACAACACCTCCCATGGATTGGTCCTGATTGTGGAAGTTGCTTGTGCTAAGTTGGTTTGAGGAGTTTTTGTATGGCTTAACATATGTTTGAGTAAACACTTGCCTGAACAAGGGTATGTTTTACTAATATGAGCCTAAAAGATCACTGAAAAACTCGTGGCTGGTTTAGGGGGAAAGAGTAGGGAATGCAGTAAAAAAATGCAGTAAAAAATGCTGGTGTATTTTACCCAGTATATTACTGTGCGCTGTGCTGAGGGACTTACACCTGCTGCTGAACGTTGACACTCAGCTGTTGATAACAGAGGCCAAATATTTAAGAGCCAACCATGTTTGAAAATAGGAAAGCCATCATTTGGCAGAGTTTGTGGGCAAATTGTCAGCTGCATGACAGTTGGATTTTAGGTTAGTAAGGCTAAGGAAGTCAGACGACTACAGAATAAACTAATTCTCAACTGAGATTATGGTTGCTTTAAATGTCAGTACTTTAAAGGCATTTCATCACTTGGAAGTGCCAGGTATGCTTTTAGCAATGTTTTTTTTCCCCCCATCCCACCAGTGCAGCTTCTGTCTGAAATCAGGCAGGGCTATGACCCGTGCTGCTGAGAACTTTGCATCTCCCTGAACTGCCTGTAAATGTGAGCAAGCTTATTTGCTTTATTACTGTTTTGGTTACTCAGATTGCAGTGTTTTCAGCACCCACTTCATGCAAATAACTCTTGTAGCTCAGTAACCTGTTTGGGATCAAATTTTACAGTAACCACGTGGGTGTTGAAGAACAGACTTAAATCTCTACAAGTTGGATGTAAACAAACGCATTCAGTTAAATACGCTTCAAGTCCAACGTTAATAAAAGAGACTTCCTCATCTCAAATTCAGCAAAGCATTTCATACTGTAATTAAAAAGCCACTGGTATTAAGAACATTAATGTTTGCATTGTTTTTTGATAAAGGCTAATTAAAGCAAATTTAAGTTTTTATAATAGCTAGGAGAATAGTACTTGAGACAATTGAAATTAAGCTGGACACATTATGTCCAAGACAAGTGTCCCAGAGCAACCCTTACTAATTGCCAATTGTCCCCATTTCTGAAGAATGTAATCCTTTCAGACTTAGGAAGATTCATGTTGCCCTGGAATTCACTTGTTATCTCCTCATCTCTCTCCCAAAGTCAGGCTGTAAAAAGAATAGCTTCAACACTTAGGAACTTGCTCTTGCTCCCATTGATTCAGGGCTGTGCAAAAAACAGTTGGACTGGTTCAGTCAAACATTAAAAGCTGTTAAAACCGTAACAAGTTTCTGAGTTACCTAATAAAATCTGCTACTGAGGTGCCTGTTGCTACTGATCTTTTACTTCATAGGCACAAACAGCATGTTCAGCTCAGATGGTACTTTCTTCTTTACCTGTCAAATGCAAGTCTGTCTATCAATGGAAGGACAGATAAGACTCAATCTCTCTAATACCAAATAAATAGTTTAAATAGAAAGTGGAGAAGGAATGTGTATGATGTGTCAAAACAGCAGCAGCTCTGATACCTCAGATTTATCTCTCTATAGATGCTGGATTGTGCCAGATACTGTAGGGACTACATTAACTCATCCCTAAAAGTAAGCAGTACCCCAACAATGAAGACGCATGTGTGGGAATTCCCCTCTAGTCAGCAAAAAGATGTTTCCTGAATACATTCCAATTAATCTTCTCTGCCAGTTATTCAGGGAACTGAGGGGTCTTAAGCAGAGGATTGAAGGTCACTTTTCACAGACCTAAGGGACAAAGTTTAATAGGAAATACAGCTGCTCTCCCAGTCCTACACTAACATGAAGACAAAGCACAATTTTTTAGGAAAACACAAATTCATATGACAGAAGACCTGGCAATATTGAGAAGTTGTAAGATAGCCCTCAGACAATTCCCTGCCCTGAAACTGAAGTCAAACCATAGATTGTCCTGGCCAGCAGAGAGAACATTTCCCAGGATCTACCCATTCTCATCTCCTGCTAAGACCCTCCACACTGTACTCTAAGTTAAGGTGTGTGTAGAAATATTGGCCCTTCAAACATGCCTAGAAACCTGAAGTTAAACAACTCTTCCCATATGTAAAATGAAGTAAAGGAAATAAGGGTGCTTGATACAGGGGTCAGCTAGGCAAATTATTTATTCTGTGTACATAAGTGTGATACTCTTGATATTAACTAGACTTTGTAGCTGGATTTATTTCTTAGTCTTGTGTAATGCTTTTTCTTAGTAATTGTCAGTCATTGTTTCTACATTATTTGTGTTTATTTTTATTTCTTCTAGAGAATCTTTTCTGGAAGAAATTTGGTGTTCTCTAGTTCTTAATCTGGTGTTAATTAATCTGAACTGCCAATCTTACTGTATTAGCATATTGATGTAAAGCAAATGGGACACACAAGTTAGAACTTGCAGCTTGATGACTGGTGGGCATTAATAGATAAACTTATGGATGTATTAATTCTACTGGGATCTAGTCCATGCCCAGTGCATTACAACTGTCTGCTTCCAAGAGCTATTAGAATTTCATGTCAGAAATATCATATGGATGGTTGAAATAAGACAGTTATTTTGTATAGCTGTATAGAATAATTTTAACATTTTGCTTAATAGTGGATTTTGGTTGGGAGAAACATTCTATAAGTATTCTATAGACACAAGGATGTAAATAATAGGGTTCAAATTGCTAAAGAAAATGCTTGTCTGGGACAAACACTGCTAAATACAGCATTCCAGGTGTTGGACTCAATGGCCTTTCAAACTCAGGATACTCTATGATTCTGTGATTCTATGACTCCATGTGAATTCAGGCACAATCAGACTAATAGAGCCAGTCATTTTTATCTTTTCTCCTGGATAACAAATTAAAATAGGGAGCAGAAACTTCATGGTATCACCTTTCCATATCCTTTGCAATGAGCCAGCCTGAAAGCTCTCTTCTACAGAGATGTTTTCATATGGCCTCAAATTTTCACCATTGCAATAGCCTACCTTCTCTAGTACCTGAGATGCATGGCACACAAGTAAATTCACAAAAGAGGAAAAGCAGTGACTCGCTGTCCTGCTGAATTTCACTGCATTTGGGCTCCTCCAAAGCTGCAGTCTCTTTCAACACAGATGTTGGGAATTTGAAAGTTAACTCCCAAATCTCTAGTTCCAGTGTCACAGACTATACTGATGATGCAGCTTGGTACAGATAACAGCTTGATAAGACAGTTTCGAAGAGTGTAGAAAATGCTTGTTAGCATTAGAAAATATCAAAATACAAATATTTGTATCCTTCACCCCCTTGATGTTGCAGGATAAAAGGAAACTAAAGTCTAACCCTTCAGTGGGTTATTTCTGTTTTGTACCACCACAAGTTCATTTTTACTTGCATATCAGACAGTATTTGCTCTCCGTCAGTTTGAGTACTTTGAACAGGAGATGCAAATAAGTATCCTCATCCATGTACAGAGGAAACAGAAATCAAAAGATGTGAATCAGTCTCGGAAAATTAATGATGGAAATCACTCTAAGAAACAGGAATGGAATATTGGTTTAGTAGAAGAGAGATTCCCTCTTTAGCAAGGCATGTTGCTTTTCATTAAAAATCCTTTTAGAAAGTATGTCCTAATTCACTTGTTCCAGGTGACTATGACAATATTCTGTGTTCAAATAATGCATCTACCTCATAATATATTGTTCATACTAAGCACAAAAGGGTGGCATTATTTACTATCCACATGTGAGAATAAACTGATTTTATATACACAGCTCTAGCATCCATTTCCCTGAGGGGAGCTCTAAGGACTCCATGGATTAAATGGTAAAAAGTAGTAGAAGTGAGATAGTGCATAGTTTTATCTGTGCTGCTATTCTATATACCATAATGTGTATGTATAGAAGATTTTGTCCCTTTTTTTTCCCTGGTAAGGACATGAATATAGGTGTTTTTACTAGGGTTCTCAGAACCAGCCTGTTCTACTAGGAAGCAGAAGTTGCAGCAAGTGTGTAATTGCTCTTTACCCTGCTGAATTTATCTTTAGAGATTTCACAAAGCTCAGCTTGCTTACAAATGTGGAATTCCTTTTGTGGTTTCCCCTTGTTCTTACATTGTACCATGCATCATTCCATTCGTCCATAGCTTAGTGCTCATTGACTATCATCATTCTTTTTGTGCTTAATAATGTTTACTAAGGTTTTAGCAGCATTCCTGCACACAATAACTGTAGCTAACAGATGAAAAACACAGCCATTTCAATGCAAAACAATTAGCTTACATATCCTTGAGACACTCCTTGTGTTATAAAGTGCAAGTTAAGAAGGAAGAAACCATGCATGTTAATTGGAAATAAACAAAAAATACATTACTGGCATGTATTCAGATGCAGCAAAATGTAGCATTTAAGCACTGCAATTAATAGGTTCACTTCATAGGGAATATTTTAGTACTTTATAGTCTTGCTTTAGAGGTCTGCATAAGTAATTCTGATCATCACACGTAATTCAGGATACTCTTGTAGTACCCAAGGGACTGACAGAATATGTATATGCCCCTTTCTTCCTCACTGTACCTAAGCTTCCTAGAACATCACTCTTCTCTGCATCCATGCAGGCAGTCTTCCAAGGAAGCCAGGAGTATGTGGTTGGGCATACCTGGCATCGCCAGGAGTTGTCCAGTACCAAGCTTTCTTTGAAGTCTAGTAGAAAAACTTTTCAGAAGAGTCAAAGCTCTTTTCTTCAGAAATACAGAACAAATCCAGGAGGCAAAAAGTCATTTATGTAGCCAGAAAGTGTTGCCTGTGAACTCAGAGGAGGCTGGAAGCATGACAAACTGCTGCCACCTGCTGCTGGTTCATTTTCAGCCACCGGAGCTCCAGCAAACCAAATTCACAGCAGCCAGCAGAAATTGCAGATCATCTCTTTCTTTAGGGGAAAAGGGAAGAAACAACCTGCTATATTTATCCCAAGAGTAGGAAAGCACTGATTAGACCTAGGGCACCAATGCCAGTGCTGCGGTTGCTAGCATTCAGTACCTTGGTTTTTCTACCCTGCAATTGCCACTCTGTCAGTAACTTAAATGTGCGACCTTGAGAAAGGAAATTAAGCTTTTTAACGCTATTTTCCAAACAGTAAAAGGGAAATAAAACGTCTTAGGTTCTTTCAAGATTTTCTGAAGGTGATGAATATATTCATGTGGTTTTTTAGGAGTGTGCTTTTTATTAATATCTTTGCATCTTAATTATTTCAGAAGGCTATTTTAATAAAGCTCCCATTGTAATAAAATTTTCATTCTTTATTAATAAACAAGACTTAATATTGAACTGTAAGGCAGTTAGTCTGCTCCAATTGTATATATAATATGGAAAAAAAGAGAATAGCCTGGATTAATGGGGCGTGGTTAGATGATATAATGTTTTTGTGAAGGTTTACATCCATGCATTGTATGTGGGTCTGTGCAGCTCTCAATGAGGTCATGAAAAAAATGACAGGGTATATCCGGACACCTGCTTTTAAAATACGTCAGCAATCACTGAATTTCAAATCAAACTCAGAGCTCAAGTTACCTTGCTCCATGTTTACTAATAGGTGCAGATTCATGAAGCCCCACAGTCTACTAGACGCAATAAAATGAGTGTAACATATGCTAGCCAGATAGCTAAGATCTCTGACTATTTTTGCTACCTGCAGGTATCACATACTTTTGAAGGAAATCCTACCCTGCTGGTGACGCTGTAATGCAAACTGTCCTGATCTCCCTGCCAAGTGTAGAGGAGTGAGCCACAGAGCTAGAACTGCCAGAAGGTGATTTTCTGTGATCAAGATGAGTGTCTCCATGAGGGGGACATTGATGGCCCTGGGTGAAGATGAAGGGAACTGGTTCCCAAGCTGGCAGCTCTCTCAGGGGCAGGAGCAAAATCCTGGAGCTCTCAATGTTGGGGATGGCTTGGAGCCTGATCATAGAATCATAGAATCATTAAGGCTGAGAAACACTCTCTAGCATCATAGGGTCCAACCATTTACTCAGCACCACTATATTCACCACTATATTCATATCCCCACACATCACATCCACATGTATTTTGAACACTTCTAGGGATGGTGACTACCATTTCCCAGAGCAGCCTATTCCATTGCCTGACCACCCTTTCAGTGAAGAAATTTTTCCTAATACCTAATCTAAACCTGCCCTGGTGCAACTTGAGGCCATTTGCCTCTTGTATTGAGGGGCCCAGAACTGAACACATTTGTATTGGGTCTAGCTGGGGTGAAGTTAATTCTCCCCACAGCTGCCCTCACAGTGCTGTGCTTGGCATTGGTAGCTATAAAGGTGTTGATGACACACCAGTGTTTTGGGTACTGCTGAGCAGGGCTGGCACAGAATTGGCGATGTCTCCGACATTCTGCCACTCCATCAGCAGGCTGGGGGTGGGCAAGATCTTGGGAGCTGACCCAAACTGACCAAAGGGGTATTCCATACCCTGTGACATCTGCTCAGATATAAAAGTTAAGAAAAGGGAGGAGAAAGGGGGAGCATTAGTTTTTATGTTTATCTTGTAGAGCAACTACTAGGTGTCCTGAATCTCTGCTTCCAAGGAAGTGGCAGAACATCACCTGCTGATAGGAATTAGAGAATAAAATCTCTAGTTCTTTCCTTATCTTGCATCCGTGCAACTTTTCATTTTTGCTTTAGGAAACTGCCTTATATAGACCTACAAGTTTTTTACCATTGCATTTTCTTCTCATGTCTTGCTGAGGAGGAGGAGTGTTAGAGCAGCTTGGTGGTACCTGCTGTCCAGCTAAGATCAGCTTACCACAGCACTATTTGAGGTGTGGTTTCACCTGTGCTCAGTAAAGGGGGACAGTCACTGCCCTGGTCCTTCTGGCCACACTATTGCTGATACAGACCAGAATGTCATCAGCCTTCTTGATCACCTGGACACACTCTGGCTCATGTTCAGCTTGATATCAACAGCACTCCCAGATCCTTTTCTGATGGGCAGCTTTACATGTACTCTTCCCAAAGCCTGAAGCAATGCATGGGGTTTTTGTGACCCAAGGGCAGGACCCAACATCGACTTTGTTGAACCTCACACCATTGGCCTCAGCCCATGAACCCAGCCTGTCCAGATGCGCTGCAGAGCCTTCCTACCCTACAGCAGATCAACACTTCCTTCCAGCTTGGTGTATTCTGCAAACTTACTAAGGGTGCACTTGATCCCCTTGTCCAGATTGTTGAAAAAGATATTAAACAGGACTGGACCCTGGAGAACACCACGTGTGACCCGCCAACACCTGGATTTAATTCCATTCATCATCACTTTCTGGATCACTCCATCCAGATAGTATTTACTCAGGGAACAGTGCCCCCATCCAAGCCATGAGCAGCGTGAACACACAGGCTTTTATTTAGTTATTCTTCTGAAGGCTGCACATGCGCGCTACAAGGCAGGTATTCTTCTGATCTGAAAAAGACCAAAATAAACATGAAGTATAATAATTTCATCTACACATTGTCCACACATTTTTAATCATTCTTTCAAACCCAAATGTTTCTAAGGTCAGGACCATTGGAAGATGCTCATATACATGTCAGTTATACATAAAACAAGCTGCACATACAAGACATTCAGTGACTGCTTATGTGTCACTGAGTGTCTTAGTGAGATAATCTAAATCTTAGTGAGTAATCTTAATCTCAACCAACTCTATTGGTTTAGGCAAATGAGCAAGTTGGACCATGCAGCGAGCACTCAATGGCATTGGAGAAAGCACCCTGGGGATAAACTGCCCACTGGCAATGTGCAATGTGCAGCTGCTTCAGGGAGCTGAGTTTCTTATTTCCCATCTCTATATCAAAAAACAAGGTCTGTTCCTCTGTTGCTCCTTTCATTACTTCAATTCTCAGATATTCAGATAGAAAATTGTATTTGAATGGTGGTATTTCTCCCATGTGTTTTTTGTTTCACCATAATCAAAAGGAATAAATACATGGAGGTTGCTGTCTATGATAATGTTGTCTTGGAGCCTCTTGGCTTTTTAGATCAAAATTAACTCCAGGAAATCCCAGGGACATTCATGGTGTAGCATCAAACTCTGACACTGTTCAAGAATGAGTTATACATTTCTAAGTATGACAAATTCTGCTGTAACTGACTTCTTCTTACTTCCTAAAAAAAAATATGAGTTTATTTTAATAAAAAAAACCAAAACAACATGTTCTTCTTCTTTCTACTGTGAAAGAAGGGTAATTCAGCCGCTATGTACAAACAAGTGATAGCAGTGCATCTTTACTTTCAGTCAGGAAAGTTTCCATTATTCAGCTCAGTACAACAAGCTAGAAATTTTATCTTTATTTGAAGAAATGCTGGAGTGTGAAGAAATTCTTGATGCTGGTTTTAATAAGGGTTTTTGTTATCTGTCATTGCTGGCCTGACTGTAAAACAAAAACCTTATCCAAGATCTTATAGAGATTTTTAAATTAGGACAAGGTTATTAATTTTTAATGTTTGAATGTACACCAGAGTATTTTTGTTTCCAGCTTGGAGCACAAACACAAAATATAAGAGAGAGAGGCTCCTTCTGTTTGCTGGACTAAGGCATAGCCACTCTCTGCTGTCAGCCTTCCTTACCTTGAATGAGTCACTTGATTTTTCAGTACGCGTGTTTATGCAAGAAAGAGACAAGCCTGCATCACTTAGCACATAAATCTCTCTGAGCACTAAATAAATACTCAAGAGTGCCTGGTTAATCTGTGAAACATTCTAAGGCCTGTTCATGTTATACTTTCACCTCAGCTGAATATTAACAAAAACCAGAAATTCTGAAAAAATATAATCCTTTGAGATTTTCATGGAAACTCATACTTACATGCCCAAATGACTTGTAGTAGTCAGCTAAGACAGTGAGATATCTCTAGTTTCTCACTTGTAATCCTATTATGGTATAGTTAGAATAGTTCATGTCCTCAACCTGTAAGTCCACAACAGAACATACTTGTCTGCTCCCTCTGGAACGGGAAACGGTACTTTCCAGAGGGAAGGTATACACATACCAGTTGTTGGAAAGTTGTGCTGGGTCTCATTTCATATTTTTCCTTTCTTCCTTCCACAAATCTCATTGATAATGTTGTGGTACAGATTTTTTAATTTCTGTCCCCATTACAAAGTTATATAATGATCCAAATTCATGAGAGGGGTAGCAGACCAGGATGCAGTGTTGACATTAGGCTAGCCTACTACAGGAAAGGTGAAGATCTCCGGACAGTTGCAGATGGGTAGATTAATTGGAGTAAATCAGATATCACCTCCTTCTGTTCAAGTCCTATCACAATGCATTACCACACAGTCACTGAGGTTGAATGGCACATCTGGAAATGTTCTAGTCAAACCCTTCTGCTCAGAGCAGGGTCACCAAGAGCAGGTTACTCAGGGCCATGTCCACTTGGGTTTTGAGCTGCTTGAAGGATGGAAGACAGTTTGTTCAGTGTCAAACCACCCACACAGTTTAGATTTTTTCCTTATGCTTAAGCTTGGATTTTCATAATTAATTTTGTGCTTATTGTTTCCCTTGTCCTGTCACTGATTCTGTCTAGTTTCATCCTTTTTTACCACTTCTCACATCAGGTTCCAGCTTGCTCAGCCTTTTCTTGTACAATACATTTTCAGTGTCTTAATCATCTTTCTGACCCTTATCCAACTTACTCCAGTAGATCCATGTCTTCTTTGCGCTGGACCCAGACTCCAGATGTGTCTCACTGGTGCTGTGTAGAAGGGGAGACTCACCTCCCTTGACCTATTGGCAACAATTTTCCTATCACAGGCCAGGGTACTGTTGATACCCCTTACACCATGGGTGAATTGCTTGCTCGTGTTTAACTTTGTGTCCACCAGGACACCAAAGTCCTCTCCTGCTAAGCTGCTTTTCAGTCACTCTGCCCAAACCCGTACTGTTGCACGAGGCTCTTCCCTCAGGAACAGGACTGGGCTTTTTCTTTTGTTGAGGCTTCTCTCAGCTCACTTCTGCAGACTGTCAGTGCTCCTCTGAGTGGCAACATAACTGTAGTGCATCAGTCACTGCTCCAAAGTTTCATATCATCTACAAACGTACCAAAGCTGCCTTCAGTCCCGTTATTCAGGTAGTCAATGATGCTGTTAAATAATACTGGTCCCAGCATCAGCCCCTGGGTACACCACTACAGACAAATCTCCAGCTGGAGGTCTTGTGACTGATGACAATCCTCTGAGCTTGGCAGGTCAGGCAGTTCTCAGCCCATCTGGTTGTCCACTTATCTAGCTTGTTTTTCTCAGTTTGTCCATGAAGAACCTTTGAGAGACAGTGTCTTACAAAATTTGAGATAGATGACATCCACTTATTACTTAATTGTTTCAGTGTACTAAGTCTGAAATACAAAAATATGTGAGATGCCAAAGGGGAAAACATAATAAAATATCTTGAATTGAGATGGGTGACCTTTCTTAGATTTATTCACTCCAACACAGGGTGTGTTTTGGGATAGTCCAACTAGCTTTACCCGTATGCAAGAAATTTGCCTGATTACAACAGATGAATAATATTGCTTAGGCAATTGGAAGTGAGAGCTGTCAAGGTCACAGTGCTGATTATGGAATGCTTTTCAATGTCTCTCTTCTTATGTGCTAAGTTGCTATAGTGATTATCCATCTGCTTTTACAGCAACTTCATAAACATCAAGGAAAACTAATCCATTTGCCTGTAATATTCATTCTGAATATTAAACTGTTATATGAAATAGGGTGATACTTGACACTTCTAGTTCATTAAAGGTTTCCCCGGACAGATCTAAAATGATATTACAGGGCATTTTTGAGCTATAGGCAAAAGTTTTTCAAACCTGATAAGCAAAGCAAGGAAATTACCCATGTAAACAAGAACAGCAACTTGTACTGATAACTCTTAATAAGAATTTCTGAATGAAATTATAGTCTGTAATACATATACAGCCAAAGGAAACACCACAATGTAGTGTTTTGGGGTTTTTTTTTGTGGTAAGGGTGCTATCATAGTATAGTATCAATGCACAATTTGAGGATCATATCTCTGTGCTAATTTACTTAAGGAGCTCTGTGTATTAGGGCCTACCATCTATTAACTGCAGAAAAGGTGTAGTGACGTAGAAGATCCTGTAGTTCACAAATGTCTTAATGGACAGGGATCTTTTTTCCCTTTCCCTGTTGTGTTTCAGTTCCCTTTCTTTTTAACAAAGTATGGACAATAAAATAATAACTTTCTCAAGCTCTTGCAGAACACTTTAGTCATCAGATATCCATAGATTTTGTAAGTAAACACCTCTCTATTGTTGCAAACACAGTAAGGTAGATCCCTGAATTATGTTTAATTTCATGGCATATATGTAGGGTTTTGTAGGTAGTCATGCACATAAGAATTTTATTTGTTTCTTTTAGAACATTGGCAGATTTCCTTTTAGTTCCTACTATTTATATATTTTAACTTGAAATTACTTTGCATAGCACTTTGGAAATAATAGCTAAGATTTTCAGATAACTCTTAGAAAAATAAATCATGCTGTGATACATAATTTCAGTCACAAAGAGACTTCTTGGTTTGTGTTGTTGCTTCTTGCACAGCAGGGTAAATTTCCAGAACTGGAGATCCTGAACATCCCTGTGATGCAATGAATAAATAATAGTGCCTGATCCAAAACCAATTAAAAGCAACTCAGCTTTAAGTCATGCTCAAGCACAGATGATAAGTTGGGAAGAGATCTTAGCATCTTGCGAGATATCCAGCTGTTAGATCTTGATAAATATATTTCTTCCTAGCCAGGCATTTCATGGCTTATAGGTTCACTTCAAGCTCTTTAAAAACGTTGGCAAGTGACCTCTCAAAAAGCAAATAACTTCTCCCAGTCCCTAAAATGAAAGGGAAAAGGAACCAGACTCTCTTTTTGGCAAGTCAACAACAGCAGCTTGATATTTTGCAGCCTACTCTGAGGAATGTAAAACTACTGAAAATGTTTAAAACTGTACATCTTCACCTGATGTAGGAAGGCATCCACAGTGGAACTATGTAAAACAGGATGATGTTAATTTATTAGAACACTTAAAATACTAAAAATATGATGATCCTTTCTTACAGCTAAAGACTTTTAAAGAAGAGATTTAAACCACTCAAGTAATTTGAATTTTTACGTCACATAGCAAGAACCCCATTGGAACCAGGATAGTGTAATGCAAGGACATGTATACATAAGAGCAAATCTAAAAAGTGATTCCATTTAGTGGGAAATTGTGGAACCTAAGGTCATATTCACCTATTTCTTTAAGCAGTACTGAAAACAGAAGTAGAAATGAGAGAGAAATGTCAGAGCTTCTCACTTACCCAGTCAATCCCTCCTTAATTTAAAAAAAAAAAAAAAGGCAGTGAGAATATACCCAGAGAAATAAATACGGTGGTGTCAATGATGTTGTGTAGTGTTTGCATGCTAGGGAGTAGGCAACTGGCATACAGAACAGCAGAATAGTTGGACATACTTGGACAAGGATCCTACATACAAGACTGTGGATTTGTTTATGATAGATGATCTAAGGGCTGATAAACCCAGGAATGTGTAGCCATCTAGCAAAGATAGCTAAGTGTTCATGTTCTAACAGTAGCAGAAAGATGCCTGCAGGAGATGGGAAGAAAGAGAATAAGGGAAGAAGGCATCTTGAAAGCTCTCTAGCTAGTGTGACATGTGGAAAAGCATCTGGAGGTGCAGATAGAGTAGTAGAGAGAATATTTAGAAATAAGTGCCAAGAGGTTAGAAAATCAGAGACCCAAGTGTCAGTACTGAGTTTTGTGATGCCTACATATGCCTGCTTGGGAATGATGTCAACCAAGTCCTATAATGAAACATACAATTGGCATATGATGAATTTTTTTATTCACTGAGTTTGCTAACTGAAAAGCGCTACAAGCCAAAGATGGTATAGATGACCTGCAGTTTACCTGGGCATGGACTTACATGTTTTCTTCAGATAGAAACTGAGTAAACTTAACAGCTTAACAATAGGACTCAATGGAGCAACTAAGCTCTCTTCAGGCAGTTGATAGACAGGTACAGTTATTGGGATAGATAACTGGGCAGGAAACTTCCTTATAACACTCCATGGCAGGTCTTTTCTCCAGAGAATCACTATGCAAGAATATCCATCCTGTTATTCTAGAAATAGGTATTTACTAACCCATCCTGTAATTCAGAAATTTCAAGCAGGGACTAAGAGTGGCTTATCCTTCTCATTTAGGAAGAAAAAGATTAAATGAACCTATCTCAGAAACTCTAACTAATTTTCTGGGTTTGGCTCTCTTTGTAGAGTGAAGAAGTCCCCTAAGGCAAGTAAGAAATAAAGCAAAGTTGTCTGTTTCGGTTCACACTGGAAATGTGAGTACTACACAGGCAAAATTCCCCAGACACAGATCAGAAAACATGGTTTGTTTTTTTTTTCGTATCCATATGAAGGAAGTGGGTTTTTATGCCTCGGTGCTTTGTTGTGGGTTGTTATGCTCCTGAGCTGTACTACAGGCACAGCTCTTGCCAGTAAACAGCCTGAGCCTCAGTCTCACAGCCAGATGAGTACCATTAAACTCTTACCTTTCACACAATTTGCAAGCTCCTTGCATTTCACGTTCATGAAAATAACAGGTATTTGTAGGTACCTGGCTCTTCAAAAGGCTATTTGAGTTTACAGACTTGCAGTTTAATTCACAAAGAAGAGTTAGATGGTTACAAATATGCTTTCAGTTATAAAATCTACCTCTGAAAATTAGTTATATTAGATAAATAAAAGGTGATAAAGGTTTGTATTGGCAGGAATAATGCATGGTGGGGTAGGAACTTTAATGACTTTAAGAGCGTGCAGGCCTCAGATACATTGATGAGTGGAAGGCTGTGAGTTCACTTGCACTAGAGAAGAGAATCTAACTCATTGTCATGCTTTAACTCCAGACAGCAGCCAAGCCCCACACAGCCATTCCCCCACCAGTGGGATCAGGGAGAGAATCAGGAGAAAAGATAAAAAACTCATGAGTGATTAAAGACAGTTTAATAGGGAAAGCAAAAGCCACTCATGCAAGCAAACCAAAACAAGGAATCAATTCACATCCCATGGGCAGGCAGCTGTTCAGCCATATCTGGGAGAGCAGGGCCCCATCACACGAGGGTTATTTGGGAACACAAACACCATCACTCCAAACAACTTTCTACCTCCTCCTTCCCCCCACTTCATATACTGAGCATGATGTCATATGGTCTGGAACATACCTTTGGTCAGTTGGGGTCACCTGTCCTGGCTGTGTCTCCTCCCAACCACCCCCAGCCTCCTCCCCAGCATGGCAGTACAAAAAGCAGAAAAGGCCTTGGCTCTATAAGCCCTGCTCACCAATAACAAAAACATCTCTGTATTATCAACCCTGTGCTCAGCACAAATCCAAAACACAGCCCCATACCAGCCACTGTGAAGACAATTAACTCTACCCGAGCCAAAACAGCTCACATATTAGTACCACAGACACATGCACTGTGGTTGCTGACAGAGACAAGCTGTTTCCGCTGTATTGACCCTTTCAAGAAGTGCAGGCTTAACATCTCATCTGCTGGTTCCTAAAGTGTTAAGACCTTGTGGGAAAATATGTCATAGAGAAAATCCATCAATATTGCTTTCCCTGAAAGTATCATCCTGCCTGGAACTAATAGCCACCTTAAACTCAGCAGTGGTGAGCCTGTGAGAGCACGGCTGTGTCAGCACACGGCCCCAGGGGCCTCAGTAGCACATGTTAGGGCAGGGAGCAATCCAGCAGAATGACTTGGAATCACAAGAGGAGCTAACACTGTCTATGTGGTATGGTCCTGTCCAGCTGAAGAATGTCAGGGGTCATTGACACCAATTTTGTGGGCTCTGATGTCCTTTCACAGACAAGACCAGATGAGCAACAGCTCACATCACAGTTCCTGCATATAACAGAAAGCAAGCAATACAAGTCTTATCAGCTTATCCCATTTATAGTGAATCTAGAAGAGGGACTTTTTCAGCTTCCTAAGCAAGTGAGAAGCTGAATGACATGCACCATTGTTTACTGTAGGAAAGAGTATTATGTAATAATTTGTCATGGAGTTTGCAAAGACAAACAATTGGTCTATCACAATCAATTTCGCACTTCTTTGAGGCCCAGCCTGTATTTCTGCAGTGGATAGATGAACAAATGAGGCTATTCAGCTGACACCACTGAGCTTGGCCAGGTCATGTCCCCAAAATCTCTCTGGTACTCAAAGGAGAGACAAACACTTCTCCTAGCAACAAGAGAGTACCCAAATCTATTTTCTTCACTGAATTGCCTCTGGGAGACACCCATTTTAAGTCTGGTTGCTCAAATTTGGTGGTCTTGGTCATTGAATCATAGAATTGTTAGGGATGGAAAAATCTCCAAGATCATCAAGTGTGTCCTTTGACCAAATACCACCATGCCTGCTAGACCATACCACAGAGTGTCACATCTATTCTTTTTTTGAACTTCATTCACTTCCATGGATGGTGAATCCACCCTTTACCTGGGGAGCCCATTCCAATCCTCAACTGCTCTTTCAGTGGCGAAATTTTTTGACCCTGGTGCAACTTGAGCCCATTTACCCTTGTCCTATTGCTACTTGCCTGGGAAAATGACCCTTTATGATCTCATATTTCCTTATTTTAAATTACGCTTAAAATTGAACATCATCTCAGTGAATACCCGCTGGTATGTTTGTCACCTGTTTTAGATTAACTCCCTTCCAAAAGAGTAGGATCAAGGATGTGCACTGAGTTAAGGCATGATGCTAGAATCCTGGCAGTCAATTCCATGTTCAAAAAAATGGGGAGGATGGACTTTCATGATGGCAGTCTAAGCAAGGAAGTCCCTAGCTGTCAGAATGCCACTCACCAAAGGAACACAGCAGGAAATGTTGAAATTGTGTCCCCTAAACTGGCAGATACTCTCTTGAAACCTGAACATATTCCACTGTCAATCAAACTGTTTAAAAAAATCTTTTTTTAAATCATGGTGCTGCTAACTCACCTTTCCTGCAAGGTCACTTTCTAGAAATTGTTAAATATTTTAAGAATGCTATATTTTAGATTGAGCAAAAAAAGAAACGTTTGCCATTTGCTTTGCATGAACACAGAAATACCATTTGGTTCAAAGTCTTACCTGGAGTTAAACTCATGAGCCACACATGTCAAGGCTTTGCTAAATTTCTCCAGGGGCTGACTAGGAGGTTTTTTGGGCTGCAGATATTCTGGACCATAAGTAGAAATAGCTAGGGACTGATGAGAACTACTAAGCTTGAAGGCTGCAGACAGAGGGCAAGTCAGCACAGAATTACTGCTTCTTTTGTGTAGGGCTTGAAACAGTCTGCTCTATCCCCAGTGCCTCTAGTCACTGGCTGTACGTGTAGCCTGTGTACAGGCCTGAAGCTAACAAAGCGTTTAAGCACGTTGTCAGAGAAGGTTGAGACTGCACATAATTCACAGCTGATGGCAGCATAAAAAAGAAGTTACTTGCAGACTCAACCTGCAATGCTGACAGTCTGAGCCAAGAGGGTCAGAGAGGGGATTACTTTAATCAGATTCAAGTTATTCACCTTTTCTCCTTTGCTGTTACTAAGCAGTGAAGTTGGTAGTCAGGTAGATTTCAAGGAATATAAATGAGTCAGCAGTTCCATGTTAGGACTGCTTTCAAATGAATCTTCTTTCTTACTAGTATTGCCATTTTCCCAGAGCTTTCTGTGGGATGTTATTACTTTTTTTTTTTTAAACATTCCAGAATCACCTAAGCAGAGAAACTAAGGGCTGTTTGCTCTGTCACAGATAAGGTAAATGGAGGAAAGTATCCCACTAAGGGTCTGTGCTTTTGTCCAGCTGCTAGTAGAAAAGTCCAAAGTTCCCCCCAAACAATAAAAATTAAAATTGAAAATACTCCAACATTTGTGTTCCCTGTTCTATCCCAGATTTTCAAACTAATCTCAGCAAGTGACTGAGCCTAGATAGTAGTGTTTATAGGTATCAAATTCCCACGAATTTCAGCAGGAGTAGTCTTTCACTGTTTTGTGGTTCTGGGATTTAGATCCTCTATACCTCACATCTTCATTTGTGAAACTGAATGAAGAGAATTGAGTTTCCACTGTAGCCTCCCTTTCCCAGTAAGGCGTTATGAGCCAGAACAGTGCAGAGCTAGTTAGCTGCTCCTCTGCAGCACAGGAAACTGCCCTGGCCTCAGTCCCTTCCCTGCCTAACCTACCCTTCCACCAAAACACTTAAAGAACATGTCCAAGTACTTTTCTAAATCATAGCCTCTGGTACAAATTAGGAGGAGCAGCTTTCATTACCTTCTTCAGACTCCCGAGAAAAACGAGAGGCAATACCAAGATGAAGTGACTCAAATGAGCAGATAAGTAATCAATACAGTCCCAGATTACTCCCATCTGGAATTAATAGTCATGGCAATCATTTGAAAGCAGAGAAGCTGGAGGTTGAAGCAGTAGAAGGGAAAGAAGAGAGGCTAAATTTCTATCTTTGAGATCATGGAATGCAGCAACACAGAAGATATGGAAGCTTAATTTGCAAATAAAAAATAATAATGTGTCAGCACGTAAACTGTACATTAATCAGCACTGTGCTTCTCTATAGCAGAACTTTGTGCCTTTAGTCACTGAGGTTTTTTTCTACATTTGACAATGATATACAACTACTGGGTAAAACCTTTAAGTACTGTTTTCTAAATCTATATTTATATTGGAACGGATAATTTATCTTTTTGACAATATTAATCACCCAAAATATAATCTGTAAATTAAAAATTTTATATTGTTACCCAGAAATACTCCATCCAGCTGAGAACATTTGTTTTCTGTGTTGCTCTTCTAGTAGGAAAAAAAGTTATTATCTTATTCACTTAATTATGTCATAATTTTGCTGTAGTTTTCTCAGGCTTCTGTAAATTAAATTAAAGAGTTGACTCCTCGAGAATCTCTTCAGAATCTATTTTTTGAAGATTAATATATATTGCAAAGTGTTAGAATATACAGACATTTTAAAGTCTAAAAGTCTTTACTAAGCTGGAGAAAACAATCTAATATGAAGCACGTAGCTTAAAGCTCCTGAGTAGCTCTGCTAATTTATGTTGTCATGGGCCACTTGCACACCAAGGGCCTAGTATAAACTGTTTCAGTAATACACCATAGATGCTGTTGTTATTTTCCACAGATTCTCCATTTTCTCCATTTCTGCCACCAAAGAAAATGTTCTGTAGTTGGATCCAAGAAATGACCACCTGTTGCCCTAGAGCAGTCAGCCACCGCAGGTTGCTTCCTAGGCATCTGTAGTTCTACCACACCAAAATCCATGAAAATGTCAATGGGAAAGGGAAAGAATTACTTTAATTTTCAAGCTCCTACCTTTTCTCCAGAATCACCCGGTAGAAACCTTGAAAGATTTTCCTTTAAGCCTTTAAAAAGAATTTAAAAAGACAAGAGACAAAAAGAAAACATACCCCTTAAAAAAACTCCACTGTATTAACACTCTCCAAATCAGTTAGAATTTTATGTGTAGCTGCACTGTAGAATTTGATGTCTTTTTAAATCTAATTGCAAATTAGATTACAGAGAGAAAGTATGATTCATTGTAATGCTCAGGCCTATTGAACTAGATAAATCCTGATTACTTTAAATTCTTTCCTTTTTTTTCATTTTAATAGTCATTTTTGGCTGACAGATATCAAAGCCCTCTGAAAAATCTTGCAAAATAAGAATTATCTATAGCTCATATAATATGTTGTGCCTATAGGCTAAAAATTTTTATCAAGTGCCATGTAAGGTGACACATTCTATTTTTCTGTACTTTCAAAGTACCAGCCTCCCTTTTCAGATAATTTACTATCAATATGGACATATTAATTCTCTAGCATAAGGAATTGGTTAGCACTGGGAAATATTTTTCACTAAGTCAGTTCTTTTTAATTTTTAACCCATTAGGACCATCATTTAGAGTGCTTCTGTAGAATAAAATAGTATCTCTGCTTTTCAGATCCAGTTCAAAGATCAAGTAGGAACCAAATCAATAGAAGCCAGGTTTCATTTGTTTTTCTACTGAAAAAGTGAGGTGGTGCTTTTCAGATACATTCACATCTATATATGTTAACATGTATATGTATGTATATCACATATACATATCACACATATACATCTGTATAGCATATAGATGTGTTCACATATTCAGCTCCATCTCAAGCTTTTTTAAAGTTCAGTATCTGATTTTAAAAGATATTTTGACTTTGTTCCTGCTGTTTTGCCAACAACTGACAAATGCATGATCACGTTCTGCAAGTTTTCTCTAGGTTCACAGAAGTCAACAGAATTTGTTCAGCCATTAAGGCTGTGTCAGATTTCAGTTTGGTAAAAAAGCCTCCCTGAAAGACTTAGGTCTCTTTTTCCGTTCAAGGTTTTATCCTTCCGAAAAAGTTGCAAAAGAAGATATTCTCCATTGAAAGCCTAAATAGACCAATATTTGAATCCTTAGCAGGCCATAAAACATGACTGGTGCTAATACCTTTCCATCACTACTCCTGTGCATTTTTGACAGAGCCTGCTGAATGGGACATGAAGGCCCTCTACCCAGTAATCCCAATACTATATTTGCATAGCATACTCTACAGATGAGAAATTAGGCTCAGTAGTCTCTCTGAAGTTCACAGGATGTATTTCAAAGAACTGAAAGCATATGTCAACCAGATTGTTGAGAAACAATTTCAAAGCTATCTGTAGCTGCCAACTTTTTCCCCTTTTTAAATCACTTCTTTCTTCATTTTGTACAACAAACAAGTAGTAAATGTCTATTTCATTAATTACCTACATTAAGCTTGATGAAATCAGTCATCATTTTACTCTGTTTTTTCTGCCTCCTTTGGTCCATCTTTGTCCATCCAACCTATGGTTCACCTCTTTCTCTATGCCTTTGGTCTGTACTCAAGAATTTTGTTTTGATGTGAGACTCAAGGTGATTCAATTATATCAAATCATTATTTTATTATATTTGCTCTCCATGAGAGACTACAATATTACCCACATGACTAGTTCTGCAAATCAGCAGTTCTCAAAATTTAAGACCTTATGAGATCAGAAGTAGTTTATGTATACTTCATTTTATAAAGTACAGTCACAAACTCTTTTTGTTACACTAGGCTAGTTTTTAGCATGTATGTGCGAGACAACTGGGTTCTGAATATGGGTCAATCAAAAGTCTTCCCCAAAAATCTCCCAGTAAATTCAATATCAGTTTTATATAGAGACATCATAACTACACAGAACACCAGAAAATCTAAACAGCATTATAAAATGTGACTTTATCTTTTTTCCTAAGATGTTAAAGAGTTCCTACTTAACTTGGACCAACAGAAAGAGAAAGCTAACCCCTGTAATGAAAAACAGTACCTGTGCATTTATTTTTCCCATCTTCTGTCAATATTTGTGAGAAAGACAGATTTTTACATATATACATATATACATATATATACACACATTTCTTTCTGAGTTGTCCAGTGCACTGTGGTTTCATTCCACAGCTCAGCTAAGATACAGTAAAGAAAATTTCCTACTTGGAACTACCTAGTCAGTGTGAAAAGCTTTTAGTTACCGTTGTAGTTACAGAAGATTGTACTAGAAGAGGTTCTTCTTGAATGCTCCAGAGATGTGTGTCCATAATTCAATATGATCACAGAACTGTGAAATTAATGTGTAGAGAAGATTCATATAGAGGCGATCTATGGCAAATGTAGTCACAACTGCCTTATACATGAAATGCCAGGAAATGTCAGGAAAAACAAACAGAATAAGCACTTGTGGACTTGAACATCTCACGCCTGGATTTTCAGAAAACTGTTTCATTTGGTTTGTTATTATGAGTATTTTCAGAACTGTGTCAATAATAACTGTCATGAGAAGGTGTTCCAAAAGATAATTTTTCAGAACCTTTCAAAATCTGTACTTATGGGAAAGGATTCTCTTTTTCCCCAAGATTTTAATATAGAGAAGAATAACAGCTAAGCACAGAAAAAGAAAATCTGTCTGCAGCTACCAGTGGGCAGCTCAACATAGTTTTGTGAAAGAAGGGCACAGACCTGCCTTGGCCCCCGTGGATATAAAGGGGAGTAAAAGTCAGCTAAAAGACAGCCATATGGAATAGAATTTCAGCAAAAGTCCTTTCTCCCTACTGGCTCTGTGTGCGGTAGGGAGTAAGATACTTTGGGAAAAAAGATAGTATAAAATCATTATTTCTCCCTGTAAATCAAGAGTCAGGGAGAATGAGTAAAGATATGTTCTCTGGTCTGCTGCTCAGATGGATTTCAAAGTCTTACAATAGGCCTTAAACCTTGAATGAATGTGACAAGGGAGCCCCGCCTGAAGGCAGGAATATCTCAAAATATGTGGGGTAAATACAATGGTTATTTGGATTTTGAGAAGCTCATGTATTTCTTAATTGGACACTTGGGCACTCATCCACAGACCATTCAGCCACCGAACAAAAAGAAATTAAGCTCCTAAATATCTTTGATGCTGTACACACAGAGCAGGTATTAATAAATGCAGCAGCATATTAATAAATGCTGTGTCACTCTGCTTACAAGGAGTGGCTCCTGTTTAAATTAAATGGGATGTGCTTGATCAGAGGTAAGTAAATGAAAGAGCAAGGTCTAGGGCACATTAAAATGAGTTAGAGAGATGAGAAGGAGACATGAATCGGAGATAAACATGTCTCCTTGGTTACATGGAATGTGGATGAGAGAGAACAGCCAATTAGATAGATTTGCTAATTTGGGATTGATTTTAATAACGTGCAAGCTTACTCTTTCATGTGAAGATTCTGACCTGTGTAGGGTATTTTATTTGTTATTTGTTAACTGTATATTGTTAAATGTTTTATAAAGTTGTATCTAAGATAAATAAATAATTTATAACTTTGGATATACTGAAGCAGGGGACTAGATTTTCCTGAGCTTCAAATTGGTAAAACTTTCTTATGAATTCACAGCTACCAGCAAAATTTGTAGCCTAGCTGTTATGGTAAGTCTGGAGAAAAAAGGCAGGTGTTTACTCTGAATTGAATTCCACTTTGAATTACAGATTTTTTTTTTTATGCCAGCTGATTAAACTGGACTGATTTCCACTGCTGGGGTCTGCATAATACTGCCAATTTACCTTTCCAATTAAGCCACATTTTTTGCTTTGTTGGACTGAATTAAACATTCTGTAGACCTGTCAAAATAATCAGTGTGAGCAGCAGATGGCAGAAATGTGGTTCAGGATTTTCTTTTGGACAGGTCATCTGGAGACCAAGTAACACCTCTGACAAGTTATATGGATTTACACTGTGGAGGAAGCATTTCACCCAATATATTTGATTTTGTGGATACTACTTAAAAATTGTACCCTTTGGCATGTACATTTTTCTTTTACCCTTTCCTTCTGTTGGAACTAACTTACGACAACAAATTTTATCAAGGTGTCAGTTCATAATAGACCTGATTTTTACCCTTGTAAATATTTTAGTCACCAAAATTCCAGTCTGATTCCAAGCCCTTCCATTCATACATTTGATAGAACATAATTGGAAATCTGATTGGACAAAGTGAGGAAAGAAATCCCTTTATTCCAATTGTTTCAAAAGCCTAAATTATGGGAGACACTGCAATGCTGGGAAAATCCCTTCCTCTACTGAAAAGCTCTTGAAACCCAGGACTGGTTTCAGGTACAAAGCTGAGCAGATAATAAGACATCATGGGACATATCTAACACAAATGGAAAGATGTCAGACTCCTCTACCTCCTAGTAAATTCTTTGCTCTTGGAATTGTCATTTCTCATGAGAGTCATTTTTCCAGTATGCTGGGTTGACAAGTGGGGCAAGAGGTCAGAGATATGCTCTGTGTTGTTTTGCTGATGCTGTCTTATATTTCAATATTAAAAAAAAAAAATATTTTCTCAAGGTGATAGTCAGTGAAGTATCTTAACCCTCCAGGCTAAGGAGAGAAGTCCTTCTTAACTCACTCTGTTCTCACAGATTGTCCTTGGCTACCTTCCTTTCTGTGTAATGTTAACTAAGTTTTAAAAATATTTAAAACTAATTTAATATTTTAATACCTAGTATTTTAATTTAATTGTAGAGTAACAAAGTCACTTTTTCATAGAGATTTGATCAAAAGTAACTCAAATTGGCATGAAAAATGTGTTGAAAGGCATACCAAAGTTTCTCAGTGCTGAACACTGATTCGGGGAAGCATGACACAAAACAAAAGATATCCACAACAGTCACATTTTGTTGCATCTCATTGTATGGTCTGGCCACACACTGAGGAGCAAGGATATATAATACTGGTAGGCAAGTACAAGACAGTGCATGGATATCCCAGCTCCTGGGCAGAAAGATTGGGAAGCAATTTTTCTCAGGTGATAGTAGAACACAAATGCCAGTCGTGTAACCGCAGAATCATTTGCCAAACCCACAAGACCCTACAGATGTGCACTCTTCTCTTTGTCACTGCTTCAAAATCATGGGTTTTTTCAGTTGCAGTGTCTGTGTGTGATTTGTCAAGGTGTTTTTTAAGGCATGGCTGAAGGTCAGTCTCCACAAATCCATTATCACATCAAAGTGACTGATTGCTGTCAAGCTGGCCTGTGTCAAGAGTCAGCAATGAGCTGCGTGTATTTATCGTGACAAGGGGTGTGTGTAAGATGTGAAGCACCAACACACATGGAATGTAAACTCAGAAGAGTGTATCGGACTCAAACTGTGACAAACGTTTAGCCAATTAAGAAAACGTACTTAGCCCTCTACAGGCCAAAGGCTTGATAATTCAATCAGTCATGGAGACATTCAAAAGGGTCTTTAGTAATTGCAGAAAGAGATAGCCAGAAAACAGGAATATCCTATTACTTTCTGCAGATCTTGAGGAACAAGCCCTCTTAAGAAAAGGGAGGAGATGCCTGCTGGTTTCGATCTTGACACAACTAGATGTAACACTACTCTTCTGCATGTTCCATCTAAGGGTTTTGTAACTATAATGTCCATATTTGGAATTTGTAGCCAACTTTTATTGTCTACTTACCTAAATCCAAAATGATTTCAAGGTCCCAGCAACATGACAGTGTCCATTCTGGCAGGTCAGTGATCCTTGTATCAGGACACTAGACAGAATGGCAGTGCTGTAGAGCACTCCAACAGACCCAAGAGGCAGCTCTTCCATGTACCTGGTGGATCACGGAGACAATAAACATGGAGTTTTATGTGGTAGAAGTGACCTGTGGCACTTCTGGAGTCAGCCTGGTGAACACAGAATTAGCAATAGGACAGTGGTCCAAGTGTCCTTGAATCCCAGCTACCCTAATGAGTTCATTTCACTGGGAAAGTGTGTCAAACAGCTGCTTTGGAAATTAAAGCATTAGAAGATTTTTAACAGTGATAATACTTCTAAAGTACTACCATTTTAGAGTTAGATGTCCTTTCAGAAAGTGTTTTAAGAGTGTGCTGGACAATTTCTCCTTGAACTCCTCTCCTTTTAAATTAATATTAATCCATGTATTTTAAAACTATACACCCATTATTACCCATCACTTATGAAAGTCTAAACTTTAAAGATAAATCTTCAGCAACTGCCTATAAGCAAATGGATTAAGACAGAGGTTGGTAGGTAAGGATTGTGCTGTGCACAAAGGGGCTGAAACATCAGTTAAGTTCTATGAGACATAGCATAATCCCACACTTGCTCTCTTTACTGCAGAAAGGCATGTGATGTAAGAAACCCTTGGGACCCATCCACACTGTTAAGTACAGATTGAAAGTATGATTTTTTTTATTTCCTTATTTTGAACCTCCCATCGTCTTAGTTGCTTCACAAAACAATAACTTCAGAAATTATAACCTAGGAATTGTCACAGAAAAAAAGTCATGCAGCAAAGCTGTGTGCATATATTACAAACCTGACTCTTATCAATTACTGTTTATATATGCATGCATATGTGCTTATCTATGTGTGTGAGAGAGAGAGAAAGAGGGTATTAAATTATGTATGTACTATAGTTTTAAGTGCCACACTTTAAAATAAAATCCCATCCTTTAAAATAGTTCACATAGTATAATATAGAAGTATGCATATATATGTTTTATTCTGTTCCTCTGGTTAGTACTACTCTTGAATTATGCAATCTGAAATTAGAGGATTGAGTCTCTTGAGTGATCAAAGAGGGTGAAAAGGTGGTTGCTAATTTATTTTCTACATCAAACAGAGCTTTGTTTTTCTAAAAATGAGCTAGAATAATTTCAGCTATTTATTTTCCCTGTGAAAGCTGCTAACAATTTCTCTTACGATTTAAGCAGGAACTGCTTGCCATTTTCATTTACACTCAATGGTAATGGTAGCAAACTCTCTATTAAGAGCAATGGCCTCATTGCATTAGTCATCCTTCTGTTTTGCATGGTTCTGCTCTTTCAAATATTTGTTTATCAAAAGGAATTTTCTTTTACTTCGTACCTGAACCTCCTATAAATGTCATTTTTTGTTGGTGGCATCAGAATTGCCTCACAAGGGGAAAGTTTTCACAAAGGGTTAGGTTCTTCACATCAATAAAACCTAGATTTTACGCACAAGGAAAGACCACCCATTTGCAATCATCCATCTTCATTAATTAGCCACTTAAAGGAAAAACAGCCCTTAAATAAATGATAGATCCAAATGTTTTTGAAACTTGACTGAGTTCATAAGTACACTTCTAAAATATTCATCCTGATGTCAAAATCGTAATGATACCAAGAAATTGTTTTCAGTATCTATACCACAGATACTGTATTTTTCTTTCTTTCTTTTCTTTCTTTCTTTTCTTTCTTTCTTTTCTTTCTTTCTTTTCTTTCTTTCTTTTCTTTTTTTTCCTTTCTTTCTCTCTCTCTCTTTCTCTCTCTCTTTTTATTTTTCAAAAATAAGCACAGAATTTGAACTTTGGATTGTTATCTGCAGACCATTAACAGGACAACACATGCATTCAGAGGGTCACATAAGTGCAGTGATTTTTCAGTGACTATAGGAATAGGACTTTTATTTTGTTCCTGTGACAAAAGTTGTAGCAATAAAAATTGATTGAAAACACTGATGATATTGGAACAGGACTTCAGCTAGAATAAATCAAAGCAGCTGAACTGAAGACCTAGTCCATTATTTCAAAAAGTCTTTGTTTATTTTCTGTAGCTTTGGTCTACTCCCAAATACACTTAAGACTGCACTGATAACTGTTTAAGTTCAGCTGAACAGCTACAAATACTAAAGCATAACAGGTGACAGAGAAGAGGCAAACAAGAGTAACTGCGGAGTTCATATGTGTGTCTGCCAAGTATGAATTTACCTATAAAATATGGGCTGTGGTTGCTATCAGGATGTTACATGATTGCAAGCATGTGATGATGTGTATGCTCAATCATAGTGTGTAGAAACCGAGAAACAGCAGTTTTCCTAAAATACACTCCCTAGTCACTTTAATAAGAGCTTACAGAATTACCAGAGAGGAACATGAACAACAGTGTAAAATACATTGTAGAGCAGAAGTGGTGTTATGGATGCTTCGTTTCGCCTTTGCTCTGGGCATATCCTTGTCCGCTGGCATCCACAACACGTTAATGATAACACAAACATCCTACGTGCACTGATGTTGCAAATAAAAGTCATTGTTTTGCTAAGTTGAAAATGCTTAGATACCATAGAGAGTCTACAAATTGAAGAGATTTTCATATCATTGAAATGAATAGAGCCTGTATACCCAAAGTTTCTCTAAAAGTTTCAGCTTTGTTTTCAAATACATGTTTATGACCTATACATTTACTTGGAGTAATATTTATTCTTTAAGTATTAATGTGAGTGGTAATGTACATTATTCTTTGATTATTACATTTTAGGATATCGAGGCTAACAAATAAAAATAATAAATTCTCTGGAAAATATAGCTCAGATATTCTACACGTATTTGTGAATTTACATTGTATTTATTGAACATTTTCTCCTCAAAAAAGATATTCCATCATAGAAAATTGACTGAGGAGGAAATGCGTGAAAACTTCAGAAAGCCTTGGTGATTGTGTTCAATGGGAGAGGAACAGAAAGGGATGCAGACAGAATTGAATGGCTGTATCGAGAAGGCTCAGGTCAGACTTATTCTATGAAACTTGTTACATTTTTCCAATAATGCCGTAAAACACATCACAGAAGCATGTGATTAGGATAAGCAATTAAACCTTGTTACAAGAGCAAGCATTTCTGAGTAACCAGAGAGAAGTGTGCTCCAGTGCACATTTAAATGCTAGTATTAAGCTCTGCAATATCAAGACAGAGAAAGAGAATGTAGGGGGTTCAGCAGAACAAATTACTGCACTGGTTTTCAGAGTATTTCACTTGTTCCCCATGTTCCAGTGTACGTGTGCCAAGGCTACTTCTATGTTCACTTTTTTCTTCCTTGTGGCTTCCAACAAGAAAATATTTGAGAATACTTTTTTTACCAACTGGTTAAGAGGAGCAGATCTGCTGTCCTTTATAAACTGCTTTGCAGATCAATCAATAATACATGCAGTCAGTATCCCAGTAGCTAAAAGGGGGTAATCATTTTTTCTTCAGCAACAATTAGAGGCAAAAGTACCATATTTACAGCAATGAAATATTTATTAGTAAGTAACCTTGCTCATGTAAGTCCATTTTTCAGATTAAATACTTGTACATTGTGCATATACATACAGACGTCAATACACACAAAGTAGGATGAAATAACTGTCCTAAGTGCTGTCAGTGTTCTTATAGCAGCACATGATGTATTTATGAAGCAATTTCAGCAAGGCTCAACTACAAAATGACCGCTTCAACTACTATTTTATTATGATTGCAAAGTCATTATTGCAAACCATGGGCCCAACCCTTCTGTTATGTCAAGACTATCAAACATTTCCATGATAGCTGCTCCAGGCTGACAGTGATGTACCTGTCAGACAAATGAGAGCCTCTTTCTCTCTGACAGGTTCCTTTACTACACCATGGTATGGCAAAGCCCAGTAACAGCTATGAGCAGAGAAGCAGCAGTGATGCAAATGGGGAGCTGCACAGCCCTGCAGCCTCTTCTGACAGCATAAAATCATATTGATTGCTCCAGGGTAGTAACAACTTGAAAGCATAGCTGTATTCCCCTCTACCCCTCTTGCTGTATATCTTTGACTGGCTTTTAAAAGCTAAAACTAGCTCTTTATAGGAGCTGATTCTCATTGAGGCATTGAATTCAACTGGAATATAAGTATGTAGTAAAAGTAATTTTAAAACCTCTATGAGAAAAACTTACTGTAGGTACAAAACACATTTAACTAAATCCTTCATATAATTCTGTAGTCAGTGAAGAATTTTACTGGCACTCAATTTAAAGTCTTCTGCAGAGATATAGTTCAGCTTCATCTTGGCCTTTCATACCTGTGAGATTTCAAACAAACTGCAGACTATCAGCCGCAGAATCTTGAAGCTCGTTAATCAAGGTATTAGCATATTCCAACAGATTTTTAACAAAGCAGAGACTGAAATATGCAAACCAACACTAGAAAGGAGAGGTTTCAGCACACTTATGTTCTGCAAATGCTAAATAGCACTCAGAAAGTAATTGCAGATCTCGGACATAATCCACACATCTTGTTCTAGTATTAGAAGTGAATTGTGGTAGTCTTTATCTCAGGAACAGGCTGATTAGGATTTTCTTGCTAAAAATGAAAGACTCATCACCTGTTGCAGTTGTCTTGTGCTTGTTTGGCAGATGCTAATCCTTTATACAAATTTCAAGTGAAAGGAATTTAGCAGCCAGAAAGGGTCTGTGCAGCTGAGCCTGGTGGAAATGTTTATTAAAGACACTCCAGAAGGTTTCCAGCTGTTTCTTCCACCTGCTTTACTCTAAAGCCTGGTGCAGAAAAATGGAAATGGCTGAGTCCAGATGCCCATTCTGGGATTCATTTCACTATAGATCAGCACAAAATCTTCTTGGACGTATGAAAACTATGTGGCCAGTGTAAGGTGGCTGTCAGTAACTCATTTGTGTCCTTCAGATGGCACATTCTGATGTTCATGCAGGGAACACGGAGGGGAAATCTTAGCTGCTGGTACCAACATCTTCACCACTTTGGCCAACTTTAACATGGTCTCGATATTGCAGATTAATATCCTTGTAATGTAGCTTGGAGGGTAAATTTTGTTTCCCAATGTGATGAGAACAAGAATGTGAATGGCATATAATCTTTTTAAGGACACAAGTAAATAAATGGTCCTGCTGAATACAAGACCTGCAGAAAAGAGAAAGAGCCAAAGAGTGTATGCAGCTCCTTAGAGCTGGTTATAAAGCCATGAGTTCAGAGTGAGGTTCTTGCTGATGAAACCTGTCAAGAGTAGCTGAACTTAAAAGGGCTTTCCTAGGCACAAAGAACACCTCTCTCTAGAAATTAAAATACCTGAAAGTGACTCCCATTCAGTTTAAGGAAAAGTGGCAGCATCCTTATTTCAGCAGTCTAGATTGTGTGACTCTTCTCTCTCTATGAAATCAAGTCAATTAGTGAAACTTTTAATTAGAATGGCTATTGGTATGGGCTATCTCATAACCAGGTTGCTGCAGAAAGCAACCACAATTACTTAATCTAAGGA
The DNA here is from genome assembly GCA_013397115.1 of Edolisoma coerulescens. Classification (NCBI taxonomy): domain Eukaryota; kingdom Metazoa; phylum Chordata; class Aves; order Passeriformes; family Campephagidae; genus Edolisoma; species Edolisoma coerulescens. Next base: position 10,400,164 of record VWZW01006289.1, read on the forward strand.
GAATTATTAAATAGAAGCATAACATCTGGAGCTTCTTGGGAAGAGAATAATATTAACCTAAAATACAGGGGATTAGAAACATGGAAAACAGAGTAAAACAAAGGTCATCACTTGATAGAAATTGTTTTCATTATGTCATCGCAGGCATATATCATAGTAAGGTAAAAAAGGAAAAAGCGATCCTTGCACTCATGTCATGGTTTAACCCCAGCTGGCAAGTACCACGCAGTCACTCTCTCACTTCCCCACCAGCAGCCCAACCAGCCCAAACCAGCGTAACTTATCTTTCCTATCAGCAGGAAAGATACCTCACTGCTACCACCAGCAGAGCATGGCAAAAGTTGTCCTTTTTCCTAGGAATGAAGAGACTCTTTCTCATTCAGATCTACTCTCTCTTGCTTGGCAGTTTCTTTCTCTGGGTTTGTTATTTTACTTCTAACTTTGCTTTTCATTCTCCACTATTAGCTGTTTGCTGAAGTTTCCTTTTTCTGTCACCTTCTGTTTCACTGCCTAGTATTTTCACACTCTCCTGTTGACTCAGCATCTTTCTCTTTGATCTTACAGTTTTATTTTGCTTTCTGATCTCATCCTTTTCTCCAGTGCAAAGTAATACTTTCTGTACATAATGAAAGAGGGCTTTAAACTAAAGTTGCTGGACGAGGGGAAGCTCATTCCATCCCACTCCCAGTTTGATGCCATTGTCCGAAAGATGATGCTCAAGTTTGGAGAGGGATCACATGTCAGGGGGAAAGCACCTGAAGAGCAACACAGAGGAATTCCAGATACTAGGTCGGCCTCCTGGGGGGCCCAACTCAAATGCCTCTATGCAAACACAGGCAGCATGGGGAGTAAACAAGAGGAGCTTAGAGACGTGCACATGCCTACAGGGCTATCATCTCATTGACATCAGGGAGATGTGGTCGGAGGGCTCCTGTGACTGATGTGTTGGAATGGAAGGATGCAGGCTCTTTAGGAAGGACAGGCCGGGTAGACAAGGAGAGGGTGTCAATGACCAACTGGAGTGCATAGGGATAGATGAGGAACTGACTGAGAACTTATGTGTCAGGGAGAGGTGACATTATACTGGGGCTCTGCTACAGGTCACCCCAACAAGAAAACTGAGCAGATGACAGATATAGACAGATAGGAGCAGCTTCACATTCACAAGTCCTGATCCTCATGGGGATCTTCAATCACCCCAATATCTGTTGGAGGAACAGTCCAGGAGGTTCCTGGAATTCAGTGGTGTCAACTTTCTTCTGCAAGTGAGAGGAGCCAATAAGAAGAGCTGCTGTGCTGGGCCGTGTTCTCACAAACAGGGAGGGTCTGATGGGGAATGTGAATCTCAAGGGCAGCCTGGACTGCAGTGGACATGACATGGTGGAGTTCAAGATCCTAAGAGAATCAAGGATGGCACTCAGCAAGCTCCCTACCCTGGACTTCAGAAGAGTGGACTCTTCAGAGATCTACCTGGCAGACTGCCAGGCTGAATACAGCCTCCATTCCTATGGAGGGAAGAGAGGCCCAAGAAAATGGGTTAATATTCAAGGATCATCTCCAAGCTCAGAAGCTATGACAACAAAGAGGAAGTCAAACAAAAATGCCAGAAGGCCTGTGTGAATGCACGAGGAGGTCCTGGACAAACTCAAACATGAAAAAGGATTTTATAGAGGGCAGAAGCAAGGACAGGTAGAAATACAGATAAATTTTCCAAGAAGCCAGTGATGATGTTAGGAAAGCTAAAGCCCAGATAGAATTGAATATATCCAGTGTCCCGGTTTGAGACAAATTCGGAGGAAAGTCCAAAATGAATGTCCTCTGATAGAAGCCAGGTTTCAGCCGCCCCTCCCCCACCAGGTTTGGAAAGAATTTTCCTCAGAGGAAAGTGAAAGGAAAAATCCTATTTATTTAACAGACACAATGCACAATGGGAAGAGAATAATGCTAAATGATAAAACCTCCCGCTGTGGAGAGAACCTGGTAAATTCTCAGAGTCCTTTCCATGGGTGCACTCTCTCTCTCTCCTCTTCGGAGCTGGGTCAGCGTGGGCCCCCTCTGGGCCCCGGTGGAAAGTCCTCCCAGTGAGTTCTGGTGTTCTGAACAGTTCCAGAAGAGAAGAGGAAGAAGACAAAGTCTCAGGAAAAAAAAGTTTAACTCTCTGTCTCTCTCCAGAGAGACAGAGCCTAAAGCTGGCTGAAAAGCAGAAAAGGGTGCTTCTTCCACTCTTGCCACTGCAGAAGCATGCAGAGGAGTAGAGTGACCTTGAAGCACAAACCATTTTGAAAAGTTTGCTTGGTTTTTTTCTCTTCCCCCTCTCGGACTCAGTTTAAAGGCACAGAAAGGCATAGGATTCATTTCTGGGCATAGAGCAGGCGATGGGGGATACAACATCATAAAGTCACCCCAAGATAGCCAGTCATGTCAAGGGCAACATGAAAGGATTTTATAGGTACATTGGTGATAAAAGGAAGGCTAGAAAAAATGTGGGTCCTCTCTAGAAGGGAACAGGAGACCTGGTTACCCAGAATATAGAGAAGGCTGAGGTACTCAATGACATTTTTGTCTGTCTTCTCTGGGAAATGTTCCAGTCATACCACCCAAGTCGCAGAAGGCAAAGGCAGGGATGGAGAGAATGAAGAACTACCTGCTGTAGGAAAAGATCAGTTCCAAGTCTCTTTAGGGAACCTGGAGGTGCACGAGGCCATGGGACCTGATGAGATGCATCTGTGAGTCCTGAGGGAAATGGTGGATGAAGTGGCTAAGCCACTGTCTATTATATTTGAGAAGCTGTGGCAATCTAGTGAAGTTCCCACTGATTGGAAAAGGGGAAACACAACCCACATTTTTTAAAAAGGGGAAAAAAAGAAAGAACCAGGAAACTGTAGGCTGTCTCACCTCAGTGCCCATGTGGATAATGAGCAGATGCTACTGAAAACACTCTAAGGCATATGGAAAATAAGGAGATTTGTGACAACCAAGAGTGGCTTCACTAAGTTCCAATAAAGATAGGCTGAGAGAGTTAAGACTGTTCAGCCTGGAGAAGGGCAGGGTCTGGGGAGTCCTTACTGCAACCTTCCAATAACTAAAGCGGGCCTACATGAGAGCTGGAGAGCACTGCAAGGGCCTGTAGTGACAGGACAAGGGAGAATAGCTTTAAATTGGAAGAGAATGGGTTCAGATTAGGTATTAGGAAGATGTTCTCTACTGTGAGGGTGATGAGACACTGGAACAGGTTGTCCAGGGAAGTTGTGGATGCCCCACCTCTGGAAGTGTTCAAGGCCAGGCTGGATGAGGGCCCTGGCCTAAGTGGAAGGTCCCTGGAGGGTCGGAAGAAGATGAACTGTAAGGTCTCTTTCAACCNGTCTGGGGAGTCCTTACTGCAACCTTCCAATAACTAAAGCGGGCCTACATGAGAGCTGGAGAGCACTGCAAGGGCCTGTAGTGACAGGACAAGGGAGAATAGCTTTAAATTGGAAGAGAATGGGTTCAGATTAGGTATTAGGAAGATGTTCTCTACTGTGAGGGTGATGAGACACTGGAACAGGTTGTCCAGGGAAGTTGTGGATGCCCCACCTCTGGAAGTGTTCAAGGCCAGGCTGGATGAGGGCCCTGGCCTAAGTGGAAGGTCCCTGGAGGGTCGGAAGAAGATGAACTGTAAGGTCTCTTTCAACCCAAATCATTCTATGAGTATGACAACCACTCCCCAACTTATACATCTCCTTTCCTATTCCCTCTCGTTTCCTTCTGTCTCATACATTATTTTTAATGTTTTCTCCTCATTTTAAAATACCCTTTCCCTACTTTCCTCCACACTACTCAGTGCTCTTTTTATCTAGGGCATTTACTTTAACCTTAGCATGGGAAAGGGTTGCCCAAAACTTACTAATTTTTACTTGCAAGTAGAACTTTTTCTGTTAATAGCTGGTTTTATTTAAGAACAAGGTGCAACAAGACTTCAGATGTAATGAAAATGCAGATATTCTAGTAGGCATAGCAATTTTATAAAATAATATGCTGTCTTCCCACTTCTTTAAATATTTAAAATAATTTTGCAACTCTTTCCACATAGTACACAAGCAGAAAGCAATTGGGCAAAAATAGCAGTCATTAACTTTGTAGATGCACTAAGCACAGCAGGTAGTATATAGGATTCAAATTCAAACCACCACTTTTCAGAAGCAAAGTCTGGAGGGGTTCTGCTTTCTGCAATAGACAGAGAGAGTATCATCTGAATGCTCATTAAAATAAAACATAAGGACTGATCCTTATATCTTTATTGCTATGAGTAGACAAAATTTATTTGGAACTCAGGACAATTATTCATATGAGGAGAAAAAAATCCTTAAACAAAACCTATGAAAAAAATTCTAGATTAATGAAATAAACAAAGTATTAGTTAACTGTATTACAGACTCTAAAGGATGGAAACCTGACTTTTGCAAATGTGTGAGTATGGGAGGTAGAAGTCCATAAAAGTTATCTGGTACTTTTCAGTATGCAGAAGTGCAATATGTAGTAATCCAATATTGCCTTTAACATGTTTGATATCTCTTGGGCAAAAGGTACATAGGTCGTAATTGTAACAGAACATAAAGAAAAGTATGCTATTGATTGGTCTCACTGGCTGTGCACTCTGCTTTTGCTATGTTAATTACAGCCACCTTCCTTTCCCACCTGCTCCATGAAGGTCAAAAGTTAAATTCCTGTCCAACGGTTGTAAACTGTAAATAGACCCCACTGACAACCAAAAAATAATTTTCTGTGAAGGTTAAGTTTGAGTCCCTTGTACCAGCAGGCGTAACCACACTGCAGGTCACCAAAGCTGCTCCCAGGAACCACAGGATTTTTGGCAGGAGTACAGTGACTCCGCATAGTTGCAGATTCAGTGGTGCCATTCTTAATCTCTCTGTTACCTCCAGGACACAGAACCTCCCAAGATTCCCAAGTTTGTTTCTTTACTGAATGAGAAAACCAAGCAGGTTTTACTGCATTTCATATCCCTTAATCTCATGTAATTTCTATATTAGTAAATTTAAAAGCAACCACCATTGAAAATTAGTATATCCACTGTGAAAGTAATCATGGCAATGTTAATGAGACAGTGCAGGCTGGACCATAGGCTCAGGTTGATACTTTACAGAGGCGCATATGCCATTCAGAAGAGAATTTTGCAAAGCTTTTAGAGACTTCTCCTTGGGGTCTGTGAGTCCTTCCTGTGCCCAGACACAGGAAAAATGCTGTTTTTCGCAGTACTACTTCAATTGGTCAAAAGATTATCTACTACTCTGGGCTGAAATAGAATGTGAGAAAGGGCAGGTTAAAGGGAGTTAAAAAAATGTGTTGACTATCAATCTTTGGAAACTTTCCTGCTAACAAGCCCTTTGTAGTTAAGCCCTCTGTTATATATGAAGAGTTGCTGGTTTCAGTTTCCAGCTTTGTAGACAGATTTCAGAAGGAAAAGAAACCGACACAGAACTACTTCAGTTGGTTGCAGCCTCAATAAAAGGTCAAGGATTAAAGGTGGAAAAAGCAGAACTAACCTTCTTGTTGCAAAGGTGCCATAGCTACATATGGTCAAAAGGATGATAAGTAGGCAGTGGGAGAAAGTTTACTCATCCTTATCCCATATCTGCAGAAATAACTGTCCCAAGGAGAAGGCTGAAGGACTTCCATGCACAGGCACTTCAAGCTTTCCCCTTTCCTGAGCACTTCATTTCCCTTAGTGAGTTTTATGATTAATTAGCAACATGCCATTAGTTATAGCATCATACAGTAGACTTCACCAAGTCAGGCCTTTCCATCCATATCAAGCAGGATAATATATTTCAAAGTCAAAAGGAAAAGCGCATTAGGTAACATGATGGCAACTGTAACCCTTCTGGATATATTGCACCATAAATACTAGGAACCACTACGGTAGAGCTTTTATCAAATTCTGGCCCTGAATGTAAGAGACTGAGGCTTCCACAAATCAGAAAAATGATAAAATAAATCAATCTTCCTGATGTCATATCATTGCAAGCTGCCATCCCTAAAGAACACAAGATAGTCAATAGTTGGTGTGACAAATGGAACGGCCACTGCTGCAGCTTTGAGGCATACAGTCATCTCAGGTTAATCAATGTAAAGGAAATAAAATACCCAATTCTTTGATGCTGTTATTCAAAGCTCCTGTTTGGCAGAGTACTAAAATATATATGGCTAATTTGGAATTCAGATTGCCTTCACCAGCAGCCCTTCTATGCTTAAAAGTAGGCATGTATTTAAATGCCTTACAGAAATGGAACTTAAAAGGGAAAATCGGCTAATAAAGATTCAGAAGTCTGAGTTGACAAACCAGCCAATTTTAAATTCAGCAGGGATGGTGCTTTTCATGTTGTAAGGAAGGCACCTACTGTTCGTGTTTGCTACTTTGTAAACCATCATACTTGCTCTGTTGGCACTGGCATCCCATAATTATTTCCCTTATCCAATTAAGGCTGCAGCTGAAATTCCCCTCATAAATCCTTCTTCCCCAAACAATTCCATTGGTTTCACTTACCTCCACTATTATTAGCTGAGCGTGCATTTTCAAAGCCTTTTTCTTCCCCCCATTTAAGTGTGGGGTCACATGCTGACTTCGAAATTGATTTTCAAGGAAAATGTGCTTTACTGAGCACCTCAGCTTCCGTGAACAGGGTGGGACAGGATGTAAACCTGTGCGGGAAAGCCTGTAACCAAGGACACAGAAGGGTAGCAATATGACTAAAAAAAGCAAGCGGGAGAACTAACACCTCCTCCTGTATGAGCACTGTGTGGCTATAGCTGGTGGCCTCCTCCGTGGCCAGAGATGAAGTTCCTACAGAAGAAGGCTTAGAAATGGCTGCTGTATGTACCTGTATGTTGCCTGAAGCAGAATTCCCTCTGCATATGTGTAGGCTATTAAAAATAAGTAAATAAAATTTTGGCCTAGAAGCTGAGAACCATCATCTTCATCTAACCATACCTAAATTCATACAAGCTGTTGTACCACATCAGACCTATCACTCTTCAAATTGCTGGCATAATACCAAAACGTGGTCCAAAACACAGTCCAAAACACACTGAATCTAGTCTGTTATTTTGGTGCAAAACTGGGAAAGAACTACAACTTATCCATAAACATCACTTAGCATAAAGTCCAAAGACAATGCATTTGGGAAGGTCTAAGTGAAGTTTTGTTTAATATAAAGCAAACTGAAATTGCAAGAGTCTATGGAAAAGTAAAAAACCATTCTGTTTTATTTTTAGGAGCCAGATAGAATTGGAGGCAGGAATTAAAAACATTTGTAATTTTATATGTAGAACAAAGATATTTTATAGAGTAAAAAAGTGCATGAGCTAAGATGGTATTGGTTTGGGTGCTTTTAAAAGCAGACCGCAGCTGAACGGACAGATTATGTAAAGGGACATATAATGCAGCACCAACATCTTCTATATGTTGTTGTATCGAATGTCCTGTCACTGGCTGATTTTTCTGAATTTAATAATAGAGTAAGAACATGCCTGCTTGAAAGAGTCTCCAACTCAGTAAGGAAAATGAAGGGGTGCTGAGACAAAACACCAGATCCTGTGTTTCAATGACAGCTCCTCCTGGTTGCAGGCACCACCACAGCTGTGCTGATACTAGCCCCTACAAATATGAAGACCTTGATTTTTTTACCTTGTTTCAAGTAGGGGAAGTTAGATAGACAAGAGAGGGTCTTAACAAGCTTAAAAAAATTATAAAGAGAGGGAGATATTTCTACTTTGTTTCAAAACATGAAGTAAACTAAAGAGTTTTTAAAAGGAATGGTACTAATTCTATATAAGCTTTACGAAATACATTCTTTTTCAAAACACAGCTGGAAAAATAGCTGTTGCTAGCAGTAATTCCCACTTCATTATGTTCTCACTGATGTTGAGCCATTTTTACCTGGGGTGAGGTAATGCTCTGATTGAAGAATCAGGAAGGATGGAATGCAGAGCAGTGTGCTTTGTGTTGGGCTACAGCATATCTTCTAGTCTTCAATTCCTCCAGTATTTTGCTCCAATAGCTCTACTTTCTTACCATTTATGTGTGTTTCATTCCTATTTTGAATTGTCCAGTCTTTAACTTCCTTTTTTTTTTCCTTCATTCATTCATTAAAAAGAAAAAACAAAGTCAAATGGTTCTGTCTTTGAATGGTTCTTGTTTTGTGAACCCGTAGTTCTGAAATTAATTGTTTTATTGATAAGGGGTGTCATGTTGTTTGAATATCTCAAGCAATTACATAAATTTTGTAAACATAGGCAAATATTTGTATTTTAATCAGTGACCATTTTTTTTTAATTACTTTAAAAGCTAGTCATGTATTTTTTGTGGTTATGCCAAAGTATTTTCCTTTGAGAATAGCAATTTTGTCAACTTTGAAATGCCTGGGGACTCTTCAAATCTGATACATCCAAGCCTTTACGTAGTCATTGAGGAAGAATGTGATAATAGGGAAAAGAAGTGAATGTATTCCTTGAAAGATCATAGGAGCACAGAAAAGGAGAGGAAAAGTTTACACTAGCAACTATAAAAGATGTCATTGTGGGCATGGCAAAAATCTTGTATCTGGTTTTGGAGTCCACAGTTGAAGAAAGGATTTTAAGAAAAAATAATAACAAACACACATGAAAATATTGTATGAGTTGGTAAATTGATCCATACTAACAAATTCAAGTGGTCAAATATCAGATGCATGTGGGAAAACTTTGGGGAGCAAAACAAGCAAAGTCCAAAAAAGGAACATAAAAGTGGTAGCTCAAGGGATTCTTTTTGTGAATTTAACAATATAGAAAAGCAAGACCATATGTAGTGTAACTAGATAAACATGCAGATTGTAATAATTACTCTTAAATTAAATTTTGCTGAGATTGTAGTGAATTCTTTGACTTGCAGTTTTTTCCACCAAGATTGTAAGTGTTTAATATAACTTCTGTTCTGCTTCATGCAGTCTCCCCTGGCTCTTTGTGGTATCTGTTCTTTCTAATATGACACGTAAGTGTAGCTGAACTGGAAGCATTTAAGGTGAATTGGTTTTAGTAAATGTTTTTTCAAGAAAGCACTGCATTCTTGCCTTGAATTCTTTGTATTTGCAAAGAAAAATTGCTGAAATTTTTAAACTTCCTGTGAAAATAGAGTGTTGGTTTCCGTGTTTTTTATAAGACCTTTGAAGGAAATATCCATTAAAAGCTGTATACTGAAGACATTTTGAAAAACATAGATTTTTCAGAACCAAAGTGAAGCAGTCATCCACTACATATTCAAAGAATATATCCTCTCTTTACTTGTGTTTACTGTATTTATTGGCACTCTAACACTTGCCAGAGTAATTTCAAGTATGTTTGCATTATACCTACAGCTTTATGATGCTGGATCTATTGGTCTTACGAGATGTTGTTCTAATTCATTCATGATATAACCTCTGCTGTATTTATTGTATTTGCAAGGATTAATGGAGGGAATTTGAAGGACTAGGATTTTCCGTCCCCAATACATTCAAATATTTTCCTACTGGATACATAATCTCAGCCTATAGTTATTGCAGGGAATGTCCTTTCTTGGGGGTTCTCTCTTATTTCACCATACGAATCTTGGCATTTTCCCTTTTGCTTATTTTAGAGATATTTCTATCATGTCAGCAGATTCTGTGATTTTCTAAAAATTCAATTGATCATGTGCTTTCTGCTAACCTCAACCCTTTATCTGCTCCCTAGTTTATGCACTGGAGTTCAGAGGCTTACTCCATATTTGTTGTCCGTAAAATCACTACATCTTTCCAGTCTGTGTTGCTTCTTGTTGAAATAGTTTCTTTCTTCCACTGCAAGGTACACACCCACAGTAACACCAGCCCAGATTCAGCTGACCTCTTGATTTTTACCAGATTCCCAGATCCAGATGCTCTTTGGAGAAAATTTAGCTCAGGTTCTGCACAGTTGAGCTTAGTTATATTTGGGTTTCAAGTTCAATTTAAAGAAGCAACTTATATTCCAAATAATATTTGAGTCTTGTTATATTTTGAACTGATTTTCCTGCTACTTCCTTTCCAGTCATCCAGGTGCAAATATCCATGGACTTGCCTGTTTAGGGCAGAATCTAACAGAAGGGGCACAATAGCTGTTCCCTGTCAATTACTTGCTATCCGAGTAGAAGCTTATTCCTCTTCTGTTTGAAAGTCTGTGAATGAGCTGGTAGAGAAGTCTTCTGGGAAAGAGATCTGTACCCTCTCTGAGAGGTACAGTAATATTCCCTTAGCTTTATGTGAGTTTTGATTTGAGCACTCACAGCTGCAGAGGTTCTTGGGGCTTTGTAAGTTCGCTAGGGGTGCAACTTTCTCAGCAAAGCAGCAGCGCTGAATACTGGAATAAGTGATGTCTACAAGAGAAAAATGAAATTAAATGAAAGGGACTCAGAGAAACCACAGCTGACTTTTCTGGAGCAATTTGTCCTACTGTTAGAATATGGAGTAATATGCTGTCTTTAGCTGTGAATCAGGACACTATGCAACGTAAGACAAGACCAAAAAAGGGCAGAAAACTCATTGTCCAATTTTAAAAATGAGCAACAGTGCTACACTCTAGTGTTCCAGTAGCTGAATGGGCTTCTTGCCACTGACACAGACCATCAAGGAAGGAACTGGATCTAGTTACAATACTGCTAGCTCCAAACCTTCAATAATCAGACATAGGCTGTTGCTTGTGTATTAACTGGAATTTTAGAAAGACTATCAATATGAGAAGAGATTCCTTTCTTTTGAGCAGGATTTCAAGGTTATGAAATTAATTTCATTCGAATTAAATTTTAAATTCTGAAATTTAAAATAAAAGTTTAAAAGAAGGCTAGAGGACCATGAGAAATTGGGCAGGCGGGGAGAGCGTTACTGATTTTTTCCTTAATTATATCTATGGCATCATCAGGGACTTTCAATACCTCAAGATCATGAAGCAATGCTGTTGCAATGCATCGATGCACAGCACTTTAAATTGGCAATTAGCATTTTTCTTAGCATGTATCTTCTGTCATGTGTATTATGTCAATAAGTCCACTGACTGGGTGAAACTATAACTACAGCCAGGCTAAGTTGAAACTACCACTTTAATTGCAGATTTTGCTTTCAGGTTGCAGGATCAGCCCCCATTCTTTGGCAAGTGTTTGAATTATGCCTAAAAAGAATCAGAGTCCATAAATGGAAACAACAATACCACACATCTTTAAGGCTTTTACATTTTCATTTGGTTTTGTTCAGAACTTCTATCCTTTTTTCAAAATATTTGTGCCCTAGTAAGATGATAATCTGAAGAGGGTTAAAAACAACAAGGAAGGGTAAATTATTTCAATAAATATAAATATCCTTTTTTTCCCCCCCCTACTGCCTCAGTACCACTGTATTCAAAAACTCTCCTGATGACTTACTACAAAATAGGATTTTATATTTTATAAGCTGCCAGAAAAATAAGCCAGTCTAAACAAATTAGATATTTCAAAGATGTCATTTTGCAAGTAAAGTAGAAAGGTTTTTTGGAACTTGTGATACTAATAACAAATGCTGTTTCTTGAACAGCAGTTAAGTATTTTCCCAGTGAAAATACTGCAACTACTCAGAGCTGTTGCAGATTATTTTTAGTCCTCTCAGACCTCTGTAAACATTTACAACACCAAAAGGCAGTCAAGCAGTGACACCCAGTGGTTTCAGAATGCTGTCTTCAGTCTCTATTGCAGAGAAAATTTTGTTTATCTCTTGGTTTCAAATCCAGTGTTACTCAAAATGGGTAAATAATTTCCTGTTGAAGAAGTAGTCAGAATCTAGTAGTGATCCATGGTAATCCATACTTCTCCATCTCACTGGAGTACTCTAGATTAAATGATTTAACTACTACCAATACGGATATTAGTCAGTTCCACGTATTCAAGGAGTTACTCAAGAAATACATAGAAATAAATTTTGCAAATAAGCAATGAAATTAGCCTTTGAACAATCAAGGGTACAAAATTCTGTGCTTAAAATCCTTTAACTGTCAGAAAGAAAGATCATTTTTAACCATTTTTAAATGGTTAAAGCCATTGAAATTCATGAATGGAAAGCAATGTTCTATTGAAAAGTTATATTAATATTTATGATATTAGTAAAGATAAATAAGAGGTGATGTTAGTACTGGCATTGGGATGTCAGCCTGACATTCTCAAAGTCGTCTGGAATTTAAACTGCAAAGTAAACCAAAATTCTGCCAAAACAACTTTTCCTATCAAATATGACTGAACTACAATTTCCTCAGAGGCATATCTTGAAAAGAAATTGTTTTCCCAACATAAGGAGTGAATGAAAAAAGTCTCATTTTCTAACTGCTATCTCAGAGATAAACAAATTACATTTTTGAGTTTTAAATCAATAGCTTTGCTTTATCAAAACAAGCAAAATATCTTAGTCACATAGTACTGATGACCATAAAAACAAATCAGATCACCCAGGCTTTTAAAATGTTCCAACAGCCATTCTCAGCATATGTCTCTGCCAATCTTGCACACGCTGCAGAAGAAGAATCCTAGCAGAATTCCTTGTTTTACTCTACCAGTCCAGTGTAACCTGTTGGGTGTATGGGAATAAAGAGAGTGTGGAACTGCAGTATAGCTCTTTCAGCATAAAGGCTCTATGAGTTAACATAAGTTTTCTTAACTGAGCTCAGGAAGAAGATACGGAAGTCCACGTCTGTCACTCTCACTCATCTCAGCATTCTTTCAGGTTGTGGTTGACTTCTACTGCAGAAGATGATGCAAGACAGGCATACCACATTGTTCCTGAAAACATTGACACATGTCTATTTCAGTGGAAATTCTGTAAACAGAAGTTATGATCAATAGTCTGTACTCCCACAGCAATGGGAGGGTGTAGTGGCAGCTACTTAGAAATTTGTAACAACTCCCAAGCCAAGGTGTCGCTGAAGATCCAGCCAGATCCTACATGGCAGTGCATGAGAAAGCGCAACAGATGAGGGAAGGAAGTTAGAGAGAGCTGTTCCTCTGGAAAAGCAGGAGACTGCACTTCTGCCAGGAAGAACTGGCTTTCAGCACCAAAGTTCCCCCCTATAACTGCTTCATTACGAGTTGTTTTCAAAATTGGACAATAAACAATTTTAAATACAATAAAACAAGGAAAAACAGTAGAAGTGCTCAGGGGCTTGTTAGATAACAGATCCAAGGTCAGAGATGTTTCAGGCTAGAGAAACCCTTTGCTGACTGCGCACTTTTTCTTTCTCCTTTTCTCTTCTCATAGCTAAAGGCCAAGGGAGCTGGGCCTGTTTAGCGTGGAGAAGACTGAGGGAGAACCTTATTGATGTATCTAAATAACCGAAGGGAGGGTATCAGGAGGATGGAGCCAGGCTCTGCTCGGTAGTGACAATGGGCAGAAACTGATGGACAGGAGGTTCCACCTGAACATGAGGAAAAACTTCTTTACTGTAGAGGTGACCAAGCACTGGAACAGATTTCCAAGAAAGGTTGTGGAGTCTCTGTCTCTGGAGATGTTCGAATGCTCTTTGGACACAATCCTGCATAACATGCTCTAAGGAACCCTGCTTGAGCAGGGGTGTTGCACTAGTTGATCTTCAGTGGTCCCTTCCAATCTTACCCATTTTGTGATTCTGTGAAATGGCAGAGGAGACGGGATTGTGTTTCTGTAGCAAGGTTTTGGTATCTGGGGAGCTGCAGTTGAGAATACACCAAAAGCTGTCCCCAAGTTGGACAGATCCAGGACCAACTGGCTCCAAGACAGACCCACCACTGGCCAAAAGTGAGCCCCGAAGCAACTTTGGTGGCACCCTGAGAGCAATGGGAGGGAGTAGTTACATCTACTTAGAAATTCATAACAACTCCCAAGATGGAGGTCTGAATAAAAGAGATATTGCTGATGTTTTTTGCAGGATATTTCACTCCCTTTCCTTATTTTTCTTCTTTAAAATATGCAGTGAAGTATTTGCTTTGGCTAACAGATGCTGCTATGGCTTGTTTTATACTGAGGTGCCAGCTGTCCCTTATGTTCCAAAAACAATGCCAAACCTGCTGGCACGAGACTTATTATAGTGTCTTTTACACAGTGTTAAGTTGTTCCAAGTGGGCAACTCTTCCTGCTGAAGTTTTCCCTCTTTTTAATAGACACTAGTTTTAATGCTGGAGGTCACCACTGTTATCGTTACCTGTAGTGACTGGATATTTGGAGTAATAAGCCATATGGAAGAACTACAGGTGATGACCAAACAGAATGGAGCAAAGAGGGAAGTAGGTATTTCCATAACTGTATTTACATTTTCAACTGTATCAATTATACAAAGGTGGCGATTTTGTGCAAACACTGCTTTTAGGGAAAATCAGTTTGGCTTAGCAGAAGTGAAAGCTTTTTCCCATGTTCAGGAGTGCTCTTCCACCACAGTGGTAAGACAGAAATTGTGACCTTGCTAGCAAAGCATCAGTGCCCTCTGCCTAAACCTTCATGAACAAGTGTCTTGGAGGAAGACTTCACAGAGACATTTGATAGATCCCATCTCTCATTGTTAACCCGCCCCCTGCCCCAATATCATTTATCTAACCCAACCATTTTTGGGAGTGAGCTCAGTTATCTAACAGTAAGAGCTTGGCATCCTTCACAATATCTATACTAGTATGATCCACAGCAACTGCCAAGTATCTGGAACCCTCAAATGTCTACAGTCTGGTCACTCCATGAGTATGTACCCCAAAAGCCAGGTCCTTATCCAGAGACAGGTAAAAATCTCCCCAAACCAAAGTCCATAATTGTGTCTCTTTTTTGAAGTTCAAAACATCTTTATATATATGCAACTGTTCTTGGAAAGACAGCTTTTGGAGCATTTTTGGCTCTCAAACTTGTTTCTATCAGACAGTTCATGATGTTTCAGGAGTTTCCCAAGTGACTTGCTTTTTCTATTTCTCCATCAAAAAACTTTGCTCTCAAATGGAGAGAATGTATTTTCTCTAGGGATGAAACCAGGGAAATACCAGCATAGCAGACACTAATAATTAAGAAGTCAATATTGTTGGTGCATATTTTTCTATAACACCTGGGCACAAATGTACAGTAAAATTGCAGATATTTATTTTAACAAAACACAGACCAGCAAATATATGATCCTGATCTGCATAGCTCTCTAATGGAAATGACTTGGAAATACTGCTGTGACAGATTGTAAATAGATAGCAAGCGATGGAATTAGCGAAGTATAAAATCAGCTATAATCACTGGAATTTCTCCTGCTTAAACCCAGGCTGCACTTAACCAATTTCATTCGATGTCTTCTCAGGGTACAACATGCAATGCTGTCACTGAAAAACTCAACCAGCTAAAGATACAGTTATGACCATTTCTCTGAGGTTTCATGAGAAAGCTTGGGTATGACCTAATTGCAGCCTTCCAGTACCTGAAGGGAGCCTACAGGAAATACAGAGAGGGACTTTTTACAAGAGCGTGTAGTGACAGGACAGGGGGAATGGATTCAAACTGAGAGTAGGTTTAGATAAGTAATACAGAAGAAATTCTTCCCTGTGAGGGTGTTGAGGCACTGGAACAGGTTTTCCAGAGAAGTTTTGGGTGCCCCACCCCCAAAGGCGTTCAAAACCAGTTGGATGGAGCTCTGAGCAATCTGGTCTAGTGGAAGGTGTCCCTGTCCAGGGGCAGGGGGTTGGAATGAGATGATCTTTAAGATCCCTTCCAGACCATTCTATGATTCATGACTAATAAAATATTCTCCATATTTTCTGCAATATAGTTTCTCCTTCCTACAAACATGAATATTTGAGATGCTGTATCATTTTAGAATATAACACATATATAATTAGGATGATCACTAGCAGTATCTGCTTTCAAGTTAGCATTCATTATTCATACACTTTCCTTCTGTAAGACAACTGCGTTGACATTCAATTCTTACCTTATTGTATGCTTGCAAGAAAATGGATAAAAACAGAATACAGGTGCGTGTTCTGAAAAGAGACAAACCCCGTTATTGTCAGGCAATTCACCATCACTTCTTTCTAACTTCACCTCCTTTCCATTGCTAACGTAAATCCTACAAACCCCACATTCCTCTGGGTAGCAAAAGACTTCAGGAATTTTAGGGTCTGTATGCAAACACAAACCAACCCTTAGCTGAACAATCTCTTCTAGTAACACAGTATATATAAAAAAAACCTTTCAGCTTTAATATATAAATAGAAATAGCTTACATATGACTTGTTATTTACATTATATTAACTTAGCCTTTGGTGATGAGGAAAATATTCTTTTAAGGTCATGTTCCCTCCTTGAACAGTAAGGTTTTTGTTTCCTGCAAAATGGGAAGGCTGCACAGTAGTATATGGTTAACTGAGTGACATCCACAACATGAAGAAGGGCTAATGCTTAAAAAAAAAAAAAAAAAAAAGATAAAATAATGTTGCTTCAAATCTGTGGGCATTCTCAGACGGCTGGAGCAGGCAGCAATCAATCTTTGTTTAAACACACCTCTAAAGTGAATGCTGTTAATTAGGACAATTGGCTCTGGCTGAGATGACCAAGATCCTAAGCTCTTTCTGAGCAGTAAGCACCAGTCAATATGAATTATGAAGCACTGATGCAAGTTTGTTTGCTGGTAGATTGTTTAACAAATGAATCAATAGCTCATGCATTTAAAATCCTGTTTTCTTTGTCATAATAAGTCATAGGCTCAAATACAGTGCACCAAAGCAGCATAAGCTGAAAATACACAGATGTGGCCAAGTGTAAGAAAAGAAAATGCTGCAACTGAGAAAGTTTCACTGGACATTCAGGGTGCCCAGAATTATCTTTTCAAAGTCTAGTAGAAGGAATCTAGACTGATGGAAAGACAAAGAGGTAAGTAAAAGAAATTATATATGAAATATTTTCCAGTTTCTCCAGGCAAATGGTACAGTTGTCTCTGACAAAGCAAGTTATGTTTTATTAATATAATGTAAACTCCACCTTCAAGCCTAAACTGGAATTGCTACATTTAAGTCATGTCCTTGTGTCACCTGGATGTCCCAAGAACAGTGCTGCTAAATGTTTTCAGCTGTGTATTGTGCACATCCTCATAAAATTAATTAATGGCTTTACTTCATCCAATTTCTGCCAAAAAGATATAAAAATGCTTACAAACAGGAACCCTGTTGCCTTTAGTTATAAAGATCTTTCAGATGAAAACCCTCATTGTTGCTATGAGAAGTCTCTCAAATATGTCCTCCATGCTGTGCTGAATGTGGGTCAAGAGGAGCTTCATTATCACAGAGCTTCTGATACTGAATGCAGAGTTTGGAAAAAGACCATGCAACTGTAAGTAGATTAAAAAGGAAAATACAGAGTCATATAGGGTGCTCAGCCCCTGATAATGAGACCTTTTAATCTCAGTATATGGATTTCTGGAGTTTATATATCACAGCACACAGTGAAAGCTCCACAAATTATCTGGAAAATGATGAGTTGCGTTTGAGAAAGGCCTTAGAAATGGGATATTCTGGAGAAACTTCTTTTTTTGTTCTGTATCACAGAGATTTAAAAGGCCATGAGGTAGGGGTAAGAAAATTCTCAATCTTTTATGTAAAACAAAATATTACTTAAAAAATAAGCTGTTCTCTGCTTTCTTTTTTTTTATTATTTCTTTGGTTGAAAAATACATAAAATAATCTAGAAGGCCTGCTTGTTCCATCTGAATAGAAAAGAGGGAAAGAAGTCTAATTGGAAAAAAAATAAGAGAAAAGGGTATTTCAGAGAAACCGTCTTAGAGAAAGTGCTGAATCTCTGTCCTCAAGTACTTTGTACGTCAGAATTTCGGGCGGCTGTTTCCTAATATTAACTAGAAAATGCTACATAGTAAAACCTAACAATAGTGCTATTTACTTGCATGGTCTCCCTTGTGGGTAGCATATAGACTTCTTTTTCTGTCTTCATTCTTGCTTGATCCAATCCTAAAATCTCTTAGATTAAGTACATCACACAGGCAGTGATTTTTTATAGTGTCTCTATTGCTGGTTTGGAATGGCCTTTGCTCTCTGTAGCAAAAAAATGGTCACGTTTATCTAACATGAGTTCACTTACTAATTTGCCTCTTCATTCTTTTCACTTCTAGCACTTCTAATTATTATTGAAATTTCCTCTATTGATTATTCCGAAGCATAACCTCCAGTACCAGTTTAAAAACAACTGTTTCTAATGCCTTGTGTTCTTTTATTGGCTGTGTTATGAAATCGTGGGGATTTAAAAAAAAAAAAAAAAAAAAAGAGAGAAAAACCAGTTTATATAAACAGCTTGATATTTTTAGAGCACGGGGTCAAGCAGATCAGCTTTTAATTAGAAACAGATTAAACTTTGATCACTCCTGCAGAGCTCTACAGCGTTGACTGAAGGTAATCCCCACAAGCTTTGGAGTGAGCGTAGTTGAGATATCTTGCCTGTGACTTTGCATTTAAAACTGAAGGTCAGAAAGGCAAAGCAGCATGCTAAAGCTGGGAAGATTCTAAATCCTATTGGGGCATTGACACAAATTATATGCTGCTGGGGAACACAAAAGAAGAGCAGTCCAAGCTACAAATCAAGTGCTAAAGTTCTCCTAAGTTCTCCAGTTCATTGATTTATGGTAATGTATGAATATGTCTTTTTCAGCAAAACTTATCTAAAAATAGATAGTATTGTAGCTGATATCTGAGGAATGGAAATAATAATTTTTGTTTCTGTAGGTTTTGACCACAGAAGCTAATGGTATATTCAAAATGCAATGGAAAGGCTCATGGGATTTGGGTAACGGTGTATAACCACTGAGCTGTTTATGGCATTTCTATAATGATCAACTTATTTAAATTGCTACATCCCAAACGTTTAAATATTCTCTGTCCTCATGTGGATGTGCATCTCTTAATATTGCTGACTATTGTGAAATCTCACCAAAGTTCTCTTCAAAGCAGTGCAGCCCCATGAGCAACTCAGCAGACTAAGACTCTCTATCCAGCTCTGGAGAACTCAGCTGACAACCCTTTTTTTCTTATTTTACTTACACTTTTAGGGGAATATCCCTACAGGAGTACCACAAGTATTTAACTTATTGGAATAATCTTACTCCTTGCTGGTATGTGTTATAGTGGCTATTTGGCTCTAAATGAAGGGCAGAGGCACTGGTGACTGCTGTAACTCTCTGGGCATCTGCAGGAGAGGCAGTCAGGAATAGAGTCAGGGAAACACTAACCTTATGGGAAACTTTTCACTTACCTCTTCAGACTGAAGTGTATTCAAGTATTTGAGATTAAAAGAAATTACTTCTGGAAGCAGCCTGTTTTTATTAATTAATTGAAGGTGTGTCTTGTCAAGGTATCATGAGACTTAGGTAAGGGTACCTGGTGAACTGTGTGTGTGCTACAAGAACATCCTAAGACCAGTCTGGTTTCCAACTTTTTTCAACCTAGTGTTGATCTTTTATGTCTAATTTTTCCATGCTAAATTGGAGTGAATTTAAGGATTTTTATTGTGGGGTTTTGTTTTGTTGGGGTCTTTTGGGGGTTTTTTGTTTGGCTTTTTTTATTTGTTTTGTTTTGTTTTTTACTCTCAGAGTATCAGTCTGGGAATCCATCGTACATGAGTTGGTATAAGGAACATTTACTCTCTGTATTCCTGTGAGGAAAGCTACTCTGTCAAAAATGTGGAAATGAAGGCATATTGATTTCTATGAAAACCTTTTCTGGAGGAACAAATAAATATAAGCTTTATAATTTAAATTTTAAGCATAATGTTCATATTTTCCTAAGTGATTGGATTGAATGCAGTGAAAATTTGAATTGAACTGAACTGAAACTAAAAATCTCAGACTTCAAGGAAGCCACATGGCATGATTAATAAGAACTTTATTTTCTAGGATTTCTTAAGCCTAATTTTTCAGGAAAAGTTGAGAGAGTCTAAGCAGAGTAAATGCAGGGAGTTCCAACTTAATTTTTCAGTACACATTATAGAAAAACTTTGGACGGGTAGACGGATGAACTGGATTTTTTCACCCTTTTGTAGCTCTCAGTTGTCTCTGGTCTCTTGTTGAAGCTGCTGTGCAATGACTGGCTCTTCGTGCTTCGCGTTTGTGTTTTTAATAGGCTTTCCGGGCCCTAAGGCTTTGCCCCCACCACAGCACCAAGCCTCCATCAAGGCATTTGTGGCTGCAGGTGACTGTCACTAGAGGGCGATGCACATCCAGAGTTTTAGGAATTTTTGTCCCTCGAAAGGAACCGATAGGTAGCCCTGCGGGTTGCGGTTGATCCAACACAACTGGCTGCTGTTGTGCTTCTCAACTTTCTGATTAGTTGTTAGATATGTATGATAACCCTGATAAGAAAATATAAGACTTTGGGAAATGGCCCGGAGTTTCACTGGAGATGCCGTGTCATTTTTATGAGCACTTTCTTATTGAACTTTGCTTAAATATTTCTTTGCTTGTGGCACCTCCTCTTTTGGTTTTTTTTTTTTTTCTTTTTTGCTCAAGAAATTCATGGTTCTTTTTTTCCACTTACTTTTTCTTTAAGTAATTGAAACATAAATGGGTTGATATTTTTAATTGCATAGGTTCATACTTTCTTCCAATGAACTCAGTAAATTACTTTTGCACATGTCTAACCTTTCTGGTAATGTGCAACAGGTGGGCAAAGCAACAACTCATGCTAATTGTAATGATCTTTACATGTAACTATTGTTACTTAATTGCTAGGAACACCTACTGACACTTCACAGCAAAAGCTGTTGTATCAGAGTAATCTGAGGTACAGTGCTGTGAAAAAAAACAAGTATGCAGCTAGAAAAACAGCAAAACCCCAGTATTGTTTTAGTCCTTTTCTGTCACCATTTAAAGTGAACATTTGCTCTTTCAAGCAGACCTCAGCAGCAGCATGAACATGCCCTGTGCAGCACCACGTTGCAAGGTCACACAAGGCAGCTGTGAAAGGAGCTGGGCTGGACAAGATAGGAGCTCCTGATCAGCCATTTATGGGAAATTTAATGTCATTTCCTATGGCTGGGATGAACTTGGCTTCTAGTAAGATTTATCTCTTGTCTGCAATTAGTTTTATTTTGGGAAACAATTGCCGTACTGCAAGGGTAGAAGTGATGGCACTCAGGTTTCCACAGCTGCAGTCTGTTTTTCATTTTTAGGTTAAACTGCTCAGAAGTTAGGGAGGTATCTGAGTTGGAAATGGTACCAAACTATCTCAGACATTTTTCCACCATCTGAGAATTAAGAGTAGGTTGTTATCACAAGACCCATCACAAAGTCAGGCAAGGGTTTTATTTCTTGTATTGCCCATTATCCTAATGAAGGAACTGAAGGGATAGGCCTGCCAAATGCTCACTTGAGAAGATATACCTTTTCTACCTGCCAGTTCCCCCAAATGAAATGGAGAATCTGTTCCTTTCTGACCTTTAGGGCTTTTCAGGGAAGTTTATTTTGATGTCAGTATTAGGAGTCATTGTGAAACCTTCCAAATCAGGAAAATAGCAGTGACAAGCTCACAGCTCTTACCAGAGAGAGATGAGGTTGGATATGTGGCTTTGCTTGTATGTTCTCCTATACTGCATCATTAGCTGAGAGATTTGGTGACTTTGTGCTGACTGGTGCAGTGGGATTCCCAAAGCTCAGATCTTGGTACCGTGCCTTACACTGGGCCACTCTGGGGTACACCATCACTGTCGGGTGTTAGAGATAAAATACTGGATTTTTCTCCAGCTCTTCTCTTTTTGGATATGTTCTTTTCCAAAGACTCAACTTGGCTAGAGAGCCATGTTTGGGAAAATACCACTTCCAGAATAATCAGCAGAGATACGTTTCCTTTTGGTATATATATGAAATGGGCATTTATCCAGTGAACTTCATGCACAATTATTCCACTGGGGAGGCCCAACCATATCAAGATGTATCACAGATCATGTCCCTACTCACCAGTTACTTCTGCCTGATCCCCCTGACAGGAGTGTTCGAGATGAAAGCTGTTCCTCTACAGATAAATGCTTTTAAGTTAATTAGTTCTAATACAAAATAAACAGAGCTCCTTTTTGGTGGGGCCCAGATTCTTCCCCCTTCGGAGGGCCCAACATTCTGTATGTCTGTTGTGTGTCATGTCACAGAAGCTGTGAGATGTCCACATAAAGAACAATAAATGCCAGAAGGTGTTTGCTTACTTTCTCCTCTTCAAACCCAATATGGAGTCCCTGCTTTACAGCGATTGCTGTATCTTGTTTCCATGAGGTCTGTGGTATGCAAAGCAGTCAGGTGATGACCTTGAATCAGAGCAGGTGTCATAGCACCGTGTATTTGTTTCCAGTGCTATTTAACATTCGCTGTTTGCCCTAAGATAGCAAGTCAACTTTTCTTACGGTAGTTTTCTTTTAGAAGCTGGTCTGCAAGAAGTTCCAATTTAAACCTGATCTGATGCAAAGAAGTAAGCTAAACCATGAAGAGGTAGCAGATGAAGTGAATTCATTTTTGGTGCTAAGAATAGCTTTGACAGGATCCACATACCAAATTTCTTTGTACCCTCATGGCTTGAAGGGAGGAAAATAGGTTTTTGGTGTTTGACTAAGATTTATCTTTGAAGAACCGCCTCAGAAAACAGAGTCACCTTTTTTTTTTTGCTTTTGCAATGTGAGTTCTGAGGAGATTATCATCTAATAGTGTAGTCTCTGAATAACTGGGCAAAACTTAATCAAGGAGGAGAAGAAGTAGGAGCTACTCATGGTGTGCAGGGTTTTGGTACTTGTCTTTGAGCATCCTGTTCTAGGAACTTATATTTGCTAAGGTTCAAGACCTTTCTTCTCAGATAGGTTTTTTTCCTCCATCAGGAGTGCATGTATGACATAGCTAACTACATTTTCCCCTGAGCTTGGATTGGGATGGAGCGGTATGTGCTGACTACTTCCACAGCTTGTGGTAATATTCACATTTGAGAGAAATAAACTGAGGTTAAGAAATAACTATTGAGGCAAATCTCTGATTTGTACAGCTGAAACTGGCAGAAAGTCTTTGCTTAAGGTTAGGGGTTTTGGCAGTTATTGATCTTCATTACTTAAATTGTTCCTCAAATGCTTGAGGATCTTAGTGATCTTGTCAATGAAGTTTTAGCTGGATTAGTTATTGGTTGATTTTTGTTACCCTCAGCATAACAATTTTTGTCTACTTAAGATTTTCTCTCAAACAGGAGCTTTTAAGTCCTAGGCCTCAGATCTCATTCAACTATGTTTGATTTGAACTGGTTTCCCATCGAGTAAGTCCTCTTTTGCTAAGAAAATAAAATTTCGGGAAAGTGACTTTCCTCAATACCCTCTATAATGTTATAGTTGTCAGTAGCCTGTAAACATCATAACAAACCCACATCACAGTGGCCAAAACATTACAACTGAAACAGTGGCATTCCATAGTTAAAAACATGAGCTACTACAGTGTAAGTCAGGTCAGTCTTTTTGCTCCAACAGCGTGCCTGCTTCTTCAGTTTCAGTTTTCTTACCCAAAAATAGTCAGTTCTTCTGGTCATTAGGGTACTTGCACAAATGCAGAAGGACTGGTTTTAAATTCTACTGTAATTGGCATAGTTAAGTGTGAAACCTGTCTTTGCATTTCCCCAGACAGGTATCTTTGGGATTGCTTTGCTCTGAATTGAAAGCTACTAAGACAGAGGTTCCATGACTAGACTAGTCATATCCATGACTAGAATTCTAGTCACATCCATGACTAGAATTACAAATCCTTACCAAAAAATTTCCTCATTTAAAAAAAAATTATCTCACCTAAGGGAATAAAAAATTATTGACCAAATGTTCTTGTGAGCTCTGTAAGCTGACGCACCTACTTTCTTCCATGAGTTTCAAGGTATTTTGATATTCTTTGATTCCAGTATTAAGACCATTAAAATATCCAATTTACAGTAAAATTAAACTATCCCTATCTAATTTTTTTTTCTGATCTGGTACATGAACAAATAACAACTTTTGGGAAGTATTAATTGGTGTCTTTGTCAGGAATTTGGATTAGTGGTACATGTTTCTAGAATTACCTTTATTTCTTGCGTACTTTGAGTAGTTGGCATTCTCATGATGCCTTATAACAGCATGTTACCTTACTGACCTCTTTTGGCACAGCACACTGCAATTCCCTAATTATTTTTAATCTCTTTTTAATGTCATTAGTGCAACTAGCACATTTTCTACTGCCAGTGGAAGTGACCAGTGATAATCTTAAAATAGGATGGCCTGACTGTGCCTGCTGCCTTCTTTTATCATCCATTCTTTTTTGTGGAGCTCTAAAAATTGGGACAGGTAAGTGTCACAAGACCTGTCTGTCAGCTGGCACGGGAAGAGTCGAGTTGCTCATCACAACTACAAAGGGTGAAACTAGCCGTGCCTTGAGAAATGTCACCTGCTCTGCGCGTGGTTCATTTTGCAGCTGCACTCTCCAAAGGCAGGGAGTAGTCCTATGGGCATGAGGCAGATGAAGGTTTTTGTTTCAGTGTGTAAGTGCTTTAATTTCTTTTAATTTAAAGCTGAGACATAACAAGTTTTGCCAATCTCTAGGAGGAAATAAAAAAGGAGTTAATACTTTTCTGTCATTCAAACTTGCCACTTCAGATATTTACTATGTATGAGAGCAGGCTCATTTTGACCAAACTTCATATAATTTCTTTTACAGAATATACTTGGACACCTCAGTGAAAGGTGCTTTCCTGTATTTTTTTTTTTTTTAATAGCAACTACTGCTTTATTGTGGTTTTGGGTTGGTGTATGTTTTGTTTTTCTCTTTTAACTGCAACCTTCACAAGAATGACGGAGCTAAGAGGGTTTGGAGCATCATCAAATCATGTCATCAGAAAACCTCAGGATCAATGTTCTAATTAGCACCTCTCAAGAGGAGGTGACTGGCCAAAATACACTCTGCCATCACCTTCATTGGTTTGGTTCCTGAAGGTTGATGATACAGCAATTTTTCATCATTATACCAAAAATAACAAAGGGAAATAATAATCTCAGAGCAATTCACTTTAGAACAAAAATACCTCATCTCTTCTGAGATGCCTGCTGCATCTCTAAACTTTAAGATGCTTTGGTTTCTTTCTTCATGGTAAGATTGTCTTATAGGGAGAGACTGGGTCAAATTAGACTGTGCTCTGCCCATGTGTCTCTGTCTTTTTTCAGTGTGATAGGCTTTGGTTCAAAGTGATCCTTAGATTAAGGGTAACACAAACCAAAGAGGAGAAAGTGTGAAATATCTCACTGGGAAACCTTGTACTGGGGAAGGGCTTGCTTTGCCTGCTTCGGTTCTGTGGACTTCTCTGAAAGGGAAGAATCAAAAATCTGCTGTTCCAGCTTCTGTATCTGAAGCACTGGCAAGGATATCACCCCTTCCCTTCCCCCTGCCATCCCCCTTCCCCCAGTTTACACACGCATTCATTTATGATGGCACAAAGCAGCAAGAAAGAAAGCTGTGAAAATGAGATCCTTTTATAAAACGAAACTTGTAAATTCATCTCCTCTAGAAATCCAAAGCATGATGATGTAATGCTGATCACTTTGTTGTCCTGTGAAAAGATGTCTTTGTTCTTCATAGCACTCTGGAAGCCAAAGGTTAAAGGCTGAATTCTTCCTATGCCTTTTCTCAGGCTGAATCTTACCCAAGAGATCAACCAGATCCAGGCCTTATTTCAGAAGCCCTTGCAATACAGGATGAGCTCAACTTGGGAATATGTGAGAAAAGCCATGAGATAAATGATTGGTAGGAGAAGTACAAGAGGGAAAGAAAGATTCTTTTTAGCATCTATTACATGTTATCCCACTTCTTGGTAAATGTGCCCAGAGTACAATATAAGTCCTGGGTCTTTGAAGTTCTTTGTGCATTACCTTGTTTATTAGATCGAGCTGCCTTTTTTTTTTTCTTTTTTGGTTTCTGACTGGAATGGCACCTGTGCCACTTAAATGTGTTAGAAATTGCTGCTTTACTATTCACTGAAAGAAAGACATAGTGATGGGAGTTGGTCACCATCACTTGATTTCTGCTATCTTTGGGCTTAAGTGTCACTCAGCCTTTCTAGAAGACACTCTATGTGTGTCTAGGTAAATGATCTGCAGGTAATTAGAAATCTAAGATTTAACTCAGCTAATATTTGAAATTGGATAAGCTGCTTGTACTGTGCATGTCTTCAAGGCCAATTTTTATTTCAGGAAACAGCAAGTGAAATTTGAAGGTGAAACTTTGCATAATAGCATTTTTTAGTAACTGTTCTTGTACTAAGTTCATCTTTATTTGTAATGTTGTGAAGTCTCAGCCTTGGACCAAAATAATAAATCAGCCCCATCCCTTTAAAAACATTTTAGTGTATTTCACTATATGATGTTTAAGGCCCCTTCCCACCCTATCCATTCTATTATTTCTGGAAGTGGTCCTTAGGGTAACCCCGTGATGAAGGCACTCTAATTTTCTGCCCATATGGCTTTCTGTCATGAAATAAAAATAAAAGCTCTTCTAGAATGTTCAAAATGCATTTAGGGAAAGGTCTTTTACATCACAGAAACAGGACACTTGCCAGCTGCATCCACCAACAGCTGCTCTGCACTTTTTATACAGCATTTTCTGAAAATGGTGTATTAGGTTATGTAGGAATATGCATTCTTATCCAAATTTGATTTTCAGAGCCAAAGTAAATGGTGAGATTCAGAGTGCTATTAGCAAATAGAGTAGTACTCCATTAGCTAGTTATGCAGCCCCTTTGTATTAAGCCTAGAGCTGGAATTCAATGAAAAATTGTAATTAAAAGGACTGTTTGGAAGAGGAAAAGGTTTTATATTTGAACATTTTCCTTTGCCTTGTGAAATTGTATATTATGAGCAGCTTACCTGCATTGAAGTAGCTGCCCAGACTGGAAAGAAACTCTGAAATGGTATTTCTTGTTGGGGTTGGCCCCTTCCTAAGGAAAAGTGAGGTTGTGCATATATTTTAAAAAGCATGTTTGTATATTATATTTAGAGGCCTCAGCTGTCATATCACTCCCAAAAGTCTGACTGTGAAAAGTTTAGCTGAATTGAATCTGCCTGGAAATTCATTATTCAGCAAGTCCAGATGTTATTGGCAATCTGTACCTGACCCAAATGCTTACATGCTTGAAGCTCAAGAGTTTTTGAAAACTGAATCTCTAGCAAAGTTCATAGTCTCACTTTCTCTTAATGAGAGCAAGAGAGTACAAAGCACTCTTGAGACCAGAAGGCATTCCATGCATTTTCTGGAGTGTCCAAATAACAGATAATTATTCAGGGCAGCAGTAAGCAAAGGGCTTTTAGTTAGCACTTAAAAACAGAATCATACAATGGTTTGGCTTGGAAGTGGCTCTACAGATCATCTCCTAACACCCCCCATGTCATGGGCAGGGACACCTCCCATTAGAACAGGTTGCTCAAAGGCCAACTTGACCTTGAATATTTGCAGGGATGGGGTACCCAAAATTTCTCTGGGCAACCTGTTCCAGTACCTCACCACCCTCACAGTACTCACATTAAAGAACTGCTTCCTAATATCTAATCTAAATGTGCCCTCTTTCCATTTAAAGCCATTCCCCTTTGCCCTACCACAGCATGCCTTTGTGAAGTCCCTTTCCAGCTTTCTTGTACTCCCTTTAAGTACTGGCAGGTGCTCTGATAAGGTCTCCCTGGAGCCTGCTTTTTCCTAGGCTGAAGAGCCCCAGCTTTCTCAGCCTATCTACATAGGTCAGAGGTGCTCCAGCCCTCTGAGCATTGTCATGGCCCTCCTCTGCACTAGCTCCAGCAGGTCCATGTCCCTCTTAAGTTGGTATAAATAATAGTAAGGATGATCATAACACAAAGTGAGAGGCACTGTTTGTGCTGGTCTCCAACTCTTAAGCTCATTGGTTCAAACCTATAAAAAATATATAGTTTCATTTTCTTTCTTTTGAAGTCTTTTGGTAGGAAATATATGTGCTAAGCATGATAGTTTGAAAAGTCTCTGCAGTTAGGAAGATATGATTATTGAAGTCAGGGAAATAGAAACAAAAACTACACTGAGTCTTATGAAAAGTCGAAATAGCCTTTGTGTGAGTTTTAGGGTGGCTTATGATATTTTTTTTTTTTTTAAGCTTCTCAGGCTAGCCTTGTTGGGGTGCACTTTCCATCAGAATCTTGTGTGGTGTATACAGCACAGCAAGCAAGGTAGCTTGAGGCCTGAAAGCAGCCTGGTGTTTCATCTTGGCTGACTAGATCTGCATCTCTTATAGTTCTCCTATGCTGTGAACACAGCGTCACAGTTTCAGGTATGTATATACCTGGGCTAGTTAGGAATTAAGTTATTTCACCATTTCTACACACAGAAGTGTACAGAAGACACAGCAAGAAAAACATCCTGAGAGTATCTCTGGTTTCTTACTACTCCTTTTCTATGAAACAGCTCTTTTATGTAGATAGCCTCCCAGGCTATCAAATGGGCCTAGTTTTGAATTACTGTTTCTTAATATTTTCTGGGCTTTTTAATCTAATTAATTAAATATGCTATGAAAAATCAAGCAGAGTTTTCCTCCTTAGCCCAGAGAAACATTTTAAGCTTACAAGAGTGCTGGCCCAGCAATAGATAAATAATATATTGGGCAGATATTTGTCAACAGACTTTATTAGCAGTTATGAGTTTCCACATAAGTCATAAGTTGCTCTATGCTGTAATTTATTGCTGTTGTATCTTTATAAGCCTTGGGGCAAGGTATTGTGTCTAGGACAAATACTGCTTTATGCCCTTGCTGATGTCTGTCATTTGATTAACTTACAGTGTTTAATCAATCTTGGCTTGAAGGACAGGTTCTGGTCAGGTGATGTGTTCAAACATACAGTCAGAGAGTCCTCTGGGAAGAAAGAGAAAGAGAATGGCAGGGTCTTCATTGTTTCTCTCCTGCCAGCAGATACAGGAAAAATACAGAGAATAAAACACGTGAAAGTCTTGGGCCTGTTCTCTGTCACCCTTGCTCCACAGATGTTTAAACAAGTCCTTTACTTCCTAAGCATTTGTGCTAGACACTTTATTTCCTTTGAAAGCAAGACTTCAGGTATCTTCCATCCTCAGAAGAGGCCAGAGATTCGTTTTCAATATCTTTGCCAAAGCATGCTGGCTGCCTGTTAGTCTTCAGGTACCTGGTATAAGCAGAAAAGACAAAAGATTATGTAAGCTCAGACACTACTTGATGTTGGCTGCAAAGTGTAACAGGGAAAAGATTCAGAAACAAGTTGTGGAAAAATGCATTTAAGACAGAAAATGACTTGTAACAGACAAATATTCTTTAAAAACAAGCAAATGACAACAAAAAATTCTGCTGTGGAGTATCACTATGGTGTAGTTACCTTGATATATGTTTTAGAACTTCAGAGCTGTGATAAGAATGGACTCCGCACTTTTTCAATCAGGAGATGAGAGTATCCCACTGCAAAGGGGGTGTCCCTGTTGGGCCGTTGCCTGCTCCTGTAGCCTGCCAGCAGTGCTGAACAGCAGTGTTGCCAGACTGGTACTCATCCGCCAGGGCCAACACTGAAAAAGTGAATGAACAGTTCTTGTCAACAAATTAGATAATATCACCATTGAAATTTAGGAAAGACCAGCATGTACCTGTATGAGCTGTCAAAAAGGTTTGTGTTGACAGCTCCAGAGCCCTGAAGCAATGACACCAAGAGTTAATGGTCTGGGCAAGCAAACTGGCCCCAGTTTGCTGCCTAAAGGGAATTTAATCTTTTACTCTGGTGTCCCTTACTTTTTCCTCACTATTTAACTAACTTCTGTTCTGACAATGCTTAAATAACTAACTATTGAATCATAAATACAGACCTTCATTTCAACAAGTCTTGTTATTTAGAACAACTATGTCTAGAGCCTAAACATAAGTACCTACTGAAATAACAAGGTAATCTCTTATTTCATTAAAATTTACACATTTAAAAGAAAAACAACAAAACTTGACTTTGAGGTTGTACTAGTACGGGTAACTTTTATGAAGGTGACTTCTAGGATGTAGAAGCTAACAAATGGAATGGAAAAAGCTGTCAAAATTTTAAAGGGTAACTTTCTATTTGAAGAACCTTGGTTTTGATACCTGATTGAGACAGTCTTAGGAAAACTGTACTGTGAGGAATGTTAAACTGTCTGCATCCAAATGTTTAAGGGAATATGAAAATGCACCGTATCACTAGTTGTTCTTGAAATATTTATGCACGTAATGCATGGACAGGATTTGGAATAACCTGGAGAGTTGGTTGCTTGCACAGTAGTAGGGAAGAAGTGATCCAGATCAGAATAAAAAGCAAAACTGAGACATGCATGAAACTGTTAGACATGATGAGATCAAAATACCTTGCAAATTAAACAAAATATCTTGTTTACTTATAGCTCAGAGTTATGTAGATGGTGAATTAGTTGGGCTAACATAGGCTCATTTATGCAAGATACCACCAAACAACCCATCTTTGGTATTGCTTTTGTATCTGTGAGGGATTGTCACAGCTTGCCTTCGCAGGACATGTGAAAATCACAGCATATTCCTATGGATACCAGCCAGTAACTCTGAAGGGACACTTAGGTGGTACAATATAGTGGGTATTTGTATTTCACAAATATCGATTTTTTTTTTTTTTTCTTTAAACTTATGGTCTATTGAGTGCTTTTGTACAAACCAGTAGTCATACATATGGAGTCAGGGAAATGGAGACATATCATGCTTCTCTGTAGATTATACTCTCTTGCTTTGAATTTGTTTGTTTTTTCCTTGGCACGAAATCTTCAGAAGGAAGATGATAATGTACACAGGTGAGGCACTAACAGTAACAAGCTTGCCTCCTGGATTGAAAATGCAGAATACCTTTGACAGCACTCCAAGGCTTATGCTATCAGCCAAATTAGAAATGTTCCAATTAAATCTTCTTCAGGAAAAAATTCTTCACTGAGAGGGTGGCCAGGCATTGGAATGGGTTGCCCAGGGAGATGATGGAGTTGCCAGCCCTGGAACTGTTCAAAAAACCAAGTGGGCATGGCACTCTGAAATATGGTCTAGTGGGAGTGGTGGTGTTTAGACAAAGGTTGGACTCAATGACCTCGTAGGTCTTTTCCAACCGTAACGATTCTATCAAAACTAAAAGCTACATAGCCTAGTACATTTTGCAGTTTTGAGAACCTACCCCACAACTTAGAAGTTTCTCCACAGCTGCCAGCGCTCAGTGGCCTGAACAAGCCAGTGTGCTGAAGACAGCGAGGGGAAATGGTGACTTCTCCATCCCTTGCCACTGACCCTGTTTTCCCTATCCCAAATGGACCTTCCCTCCTAGGGCCAAGAAAAGTTCTCATGTTTAGGGCTTCTGGGTTTTTTCCTGTGGGTTTTTTGGGTGTTCGGGTTTTTTTCTTTCTTTCTTCCCTTCCAGCAGAGATAATGCCCCATAATTTCTGCAGTTTAATGTTTGAAGGCAGAGACACAGTTCTAAGTATCCCGACAGAAGGAAGATGCTGCCTTTGGACACCTGAACTTCCTTGTGTTGATGCAGAAGAACATCTTCCTTAAGCCTTATGATGTGACTTGAACAGTTATTGATTGTAAGACACATAGCCTGACAAACAAATCTTTCCACAAATACTTTTCTAAATACTTGTGGGCTTTGTACTCAAGTTCTGTTTCTCTTTCCTTCCAGCAAGCACTCAAGCTAGCAGTATTACTTGGGAAGTTTTAATTTTAAAGCATTGATGGGAAAGAGCTCACAGAAAGCAAGTCTGGAGCTCAGAAATGCAGCATTTATTAAGTAAAAAAAAAAAAAAAAAGGTTGGTTAATCAACTTATGCACTTTTTCAAAATATTTTGTATTTTAAGTATGGTTCCTGAAATAATTATTTCAGGATATTCAGGACAGTTATTATACATTATTTTAGTTTAAAAAATATTTAACATGTAAAAAATCTACAAAGAAGAAATTGACAAGAAGATACTGTTCTTAAATTATGCATATAGTTATGAAATCCAAAGTTTAATAAGTGGATATATTGAAATATCAATGCCATTTTCCCCATGTGAGAAAAGCTACCTCTGCATAAGCTAAATACCTGTTCTCAGATTTTAGGAGTTTGATATAGTTTTAATTATGATTCCAAGACATCAGTGCAACAAAAGCCACAAGAGGGCAACACTTTTGCACAGCTTGCACAGGGAGCTGGGGTTTGTATGATTCCCCTGCTCGGTCTCCATTCCAAAAACTACAGGGTAGTGCATGTTTCTTCAGGATCAGATTAAACTCCTTCTCCATTAGCAATGCACCTAAAAAGAGTATTTTTTCAGACTGTCCACCTACACTTCAGAACCATCTACAGTTCCAATAGCAACCACTGAAACTACTGACAAAAGTATCTAATTGGAGAAATACTCAATTATGATTTAATTTTCAAGTGGAAAATGAGTAAAATGAACAGTGTATTCTATTCACACTCCCAGCATGGGAGCAGCCTTGGCACAAAAATGAATACATAATTAAAGGTGGGTTCCCCCTCCAGATTGGTCCAGATTTCAGCTAATTTTCTGCCTTAAACACTGCTTTAGACCTCTTACTTTTTCTTTTTTTTCAATTGTTTGGATTCCAAATCACTGCACTTGCTGAAAGGACCTATTCTTTTCAAAGATTTCAGAAGTTAGTCTTATTTTCTATCTGCACATCATTTGGTTGAATTATTTTGAGCTAAAGCTGTCAGAAAAAAAGCCTCAGATCTCAAAAAAATTCTTGAATTTCCATGTATCTTACAGGTTTTCATATTTTTTTTCCTTTTTCAGTAAATCTGTAGATGAGAATCCTGGCTCCAGAAAGAATCTAACTAAGCTTTCTCTTAATGAAAACAATTCGGTTGGCTTTTAGGATTAGTTTTGATTTTGCCTAATAAGTCATAAGGCCTTTTAAAAAATAACAGTTAAAATTATAGGCCTTCCCATGTTAAAAAGCAAATTTTTCCTGAGTTCTTTGCATTTTAAAAAAAGTGTAGATTAATTGAACCTTATCTCTAGAATATATTGGGGGGAAAAAACACAGTGATGGCTTTTTTCTTCCTTGGAAAGAAGAGGCTGGGATTTTTCATCAGAATCTCTATCACCTTGATCAATGAGATGGGGGAGGCAGTGGTGTAACAAATGTTGAGCTTTGTGAAATCGTATCAATTTACAAATCCTGGTAATTGAATGATTTACATGCAGCAAAAGAAGTAGTTGCTAACTGTAAGAACTAAAATGGGGGTGGGGGAGGATTGGGGGTAATCAGTGGGAAACAAAGACTCTTTGTGGGATCTACAAGAGCCAAACACAGTCTCTTTAAACCAGTTGGGCAGGTTAAATGTAGAGATGTCTTGTCTTTCAACAAGAAATCCCCTGGAATTGTCAATTACTCTTCAACCTAGACAGTGATTCATTGTCCACTGAATAAACAAAGTAAAAAAAGTTGTGAACATCATGATAAAAACACCTTTGAGAAACATCCAGAGCCTTGAGGGCTGAGATCTCAGTGACAAACTGTGATCTACCTCCAACTTTAGCTTTACAGTAGCTCCCAGTTTGTTCCTAAAAGGGTGCAGGAGTTCTCCTCACTAAGCACCATATTTTAGCATCTACCCGACTAGCACTGAATCAGTATGCCTTGGGGGGAAAAATGACTGGGGAGAATACTTTGTAAATTGAATGGAAGGTTTTACAATTATTCCAGCTCTGTGTTCACTAACTAGGTTCCTGATATTGACTCAGTGAAAACAACTTGTATTGTATATTAGCACAATGGCGCTGAGTGGAAAAAAAAAAAATCTCCAAATGAAATTTCCATCTCAAAAGCAGTCTACTCTTATCTGAACTTAGCTGTTTCCTATTAGTTGATTAGTATTTAAGTCTGGTGATAAAAATGAGATGGAAAGAATGAGCTGTGACTTAGTAGTCTTGATATAGCTCCTGTTAGGTGTTCTAACTCTGAGTAAACACAGAGTACAGTAACAAATCACTTTAAAACTTCTGCCACCTCTCAGGTAGATCACTTCTTGGCAAAAGGAGGAAATGTTCTTACTCAGGGGCTGGGTTTATTAAGGGCACTTAATAGATTACAAGGAGAAAGGTTATTTCTAGTCCAAATTACGCTGTCTCTTTGTAATCTGTACTGATGGATCTAGAATAAATGAAAACATCTGTCAAAAGAGCTGTTATACTGGGAAAATAGGAATACGTACGTTTATTTATCTGCAAACTTTTCAAAGACTTCCGCTTATTACTTCAATAGAGAGAGTTAAAAAGAAACTAAACCAAAAAAACTCTGTAACCCAAAAAACCTTCTGACTGGACCAGATGCCAGCATAGGATATGAATTCACCCCTACCTTGAGATGAAATAGTCTTCAAGTACTCAGAGCTCCTGCCAGTGTTTGAAAGCATCTGTTCAAAACAAATGCTGCAGTAATTCAGTGGACAGGCTCTGTGTATGTAATTTGACCAAATTTTCCAATAAACAGCCACCTTCTAGGTAGGACCCATTATCAATGAGGTGATTTTATTCTAGCAAAACTATCTGAAAGGTTTGGGGTGAAAATTGTGACAGGACTGGAAAAGATCAAATTATCTTATCTTATGACAACAGTAAATCATAATGTGCATGGAAGTGCAAATATTGTCGACCAAAATTTCTTAGCAATTTCTGGTGGCAAAAAGAATGAAGAAGTTGGTAAAATAAGGGAAAAGAAGTATTGTTGAAATACTCCAAAGTCGTGTTGGGAAGCATGACTATTATCTCTTAATTCCTGATTCATCAGTCGCCTTGAGACAAAGAGCTCAGAAACACGCATTTGACTTGTATATTTATTTTTACTTTTATAATATATTTATTTTACTTTATATTTACTTTATATTTATTTTACTTTTATAATAAATCCAACCCTGAAGAGAAAGTTGGAGCAGAAGTTTGGGTAACTACTATAGTGAGATTTTGTTCAAAGTATGTGATTGGGTTAATGGAACACTACTTTGATAAATCCTGTCAATGAATTACAGAATAATGGCAATGAAACTCAGTATGAAAAGCTGCTTCAACTTCCAGATGTGACAGTCTTTTGATGAAATAAACTCCTTCCCTACCCTACCCAAATTGTATAGTGCCATTAAAAATTTATCTCTTGTTGTGACTAGGTTTTAAATTATAAAGAGAAGGCTGGAAGATATTACATAAAGACTGAAACTACTGTTTCAGTGTCTTGTTCGGGCACTGCTTACCAGCTGATTTACTTATGCCCTGTGCCAAATTATGTAAGAGTATGTTGAAGAGACAAGAATGTTCTTTCTTGGCACTCGTGACCAGCTACAAATACACCCAAAAAAGTTTCTTAAGACCCAGATCTGTATTAGTTTCTCTTTGGCATTTCTTTTTTGCCGCTGAGGTTAAGAGCTTTTATTTTAAAGGGCGAAATAGCAATGGTAAACTGTTTGAGGGGATGCAACTTTTTTGTTTGGTGGAGGCAAAAGACACTTGATGCTTTTAGTAGTTTTCTCCTTGCTTGCAGAGTACCTAACAGGAGCCCATACAATAATGGGCTTTGTAAAAATCATCACCTTTAGTAGCTGATGTTTTCTTCATACTCGAAGAAAAAAAAAGTTAAATATTTAATATGTGCATATGGGGGGACACCCTCCCTCCACACACACACACACACACAAAACGCTAAAACAAAATCCCAAACCAAAACCTCTGCACCCCTAAAGAACCTTTCTGAATTTTTTTTTTTCTACTGGCTTGAGAACCTGACCTCTCTGCTGGCAGCATTGGTAACTGTAACAATTAAAGTAGTACAAAAATTAAGTTACTGTTTTCAGATGCTGATGCTGAGGGAAGACCACAGAACACTCAGCTGTTTCCAGGCACAAGTCTTTTGAATCAATACTTGAAAGCTTACAAACCTCCCAGAGGTTTAGATGCCAGACTGAATTAAACCCTAATTTAAGATCATTCACCTTCATTGAAAGCTGTTGGCTCAGAAAATCCTAAGTAGAGATTGCTTTTTGGAGGTAGTTAAGTATGGATGTTGTAGGCAGTCAGAATTGGTTCAGTGCAAGCCGCCTCTGGCCAATACATAAGAGGAGCATAACCGGAGTTGCAGGACTGAGTTTAAAAAGGGTGGAACAGCAACATGTTTGGGTTTTTTCTTTCTGTCTTTGTATTGCTTGAAGTCCACACTCCTTCCATAGTTCTATTTCAATTTCAGGAAACAAGATATTTACTCCCAGTACCACAATTCCTTAAATTACAATTTTTTCCATTCTTCTGCCACTTGTGTTTGGGAAATGTACTAATTGCCTCTCCTAACAGAAACAGCTAAGAATTCATGTTGCTTGATCCCATTTTTGCTGGTATTTCTTGTGGCCTAGGGTGATTAACATATTTTTGTTCTCCAGTTCTGTAAAGTGGGCAGAATTCTCAATAACTGTATTATTCCATAAGGATGTTCTAAAACTTGGGTAAAGTGTTAATTGAGGTGACTTGTAAAGTATATTTAAAGATTTACCAGTGAGAAGTGCTATATTCATGCTAACATTTTGAAGACTACCTGTGCTAATGAAGATAACAAGCCAGTGAGTTGAAGATTAAAAACTAGGAACAGAGGTCCCACTGACATGTGTTCGTATAAATTAGTAGGAAGGAATAGAACAACTAAAGAAAACACTTAGATAAAACCGGATTTATCATTCTCTAGTGTTTCACTAGATATAAACATCTACTTACAGCTTCTATTAGGGTAACTTTTCCACAAAACTGTGACATTTTCAGAGGTTGTAGGAAGAATGAAGTTATCATAAGATGAGTTGGATCTTTGCCTCTAAAACAGCATTTCTATGTGGATGAATAGTAGTTCCCTTCTTGCTGCTTTACCAGGAAATAATTGCTTGCATTTCTGGCAGTTTTAAACTGTTTCTGTTTGTGACCCAAGTTTCCATCCAAAACTTTATCTGAGTGCTATTATTCCAATACAGAACTGCAAGTTAGCTTTTTTTTCCAGAGCCTTCTACAGTATTTTGTCTTTTTGCTCTCTTTTTTTGTCACCACTTAAAAACCATTAGTTGATTTGAAACAGTCACTCTTCCAGCTGAACAGATGTGACCAGTGCATGAAAGCTCTGAGGAATGTTCCATGGCACCATCTGCTGCTTCACTTTTAAGTTTATTTTTAATACGAAATAGTTGTGAGCTTTCATTTGTAGCTGAAATGGTGTCTTCTCAAAGCAATGCAATTACGTCTGACCCTTCAGCACAAGCGAAAAGGGTATGATGATATGTGGCTTTAAGTTAGAGCTGTTGCAGGCAAACCTGCAAGTGACTTTTCTTTGTTATTCATCATGTTTGTGCAGATCTATGTATATTATATACTAAAATTTTCTTTGAAGTCAGGTTGTGTCCTGAGAACTGCATCTTCAGAACCAAATTTTATCAAAAGCTTTGGCAAACTGGTTTTGGGGTTTTTGAAAGTGTTTCTTATTCTAGCTTACAGTCTCCTTATTGAAGAAAATTTGTTGGTTTTAATAGGAAATTATCTCCTTTTTTTTTGTGTGTGACATCACAGTATCATTGGAATCATTGCTGCTATTTCTGTGCATAAGACTAATGTCAAAGTAGTAGATATGAGGCATAAGATGAGTTCTGAGCTTCTGGGAGGCAGAGGGAGGCAACAGCAAAGGCTTTGCTGTAGTTTATAGCCCCTGGGGAGTCAGTGTGGGCTGGAGCATTGGGGGAATGACCTACTGGGGCTGCCAGAGTAGCACAGAGATGCTCCCTGTTCTGCTCACTCAGGATTGTGAGAGAGAGACGGGGTCATTTTACTGCCCAGAGCCAAGTGCCAGCTCACATCACTCAAAGGGGAATCCCAGATTCTGGCTTACAGCAGTTTTCCACTCATTTGCTGCCAGGACTGGTGGAGTAGGAGAGAATCTCTAGCCCATTATTTCCAGCAGTGCAAAAGGACTGGCAGGAAACATATTTAAGCAGATGTCTTGTGTTTTAACAGAATTTCAGTGACTCATCTGCATGCCCTTAGGCACTCAATGCGCCAGACAGCTTTCTAATGGCTGTGGCATCTTGCTCACAATCTAATATTATGCACACATTCCACATAATAAAACCCCACATCTTCAGCTGGGGAAGGTCTATAATACTTTGCTAACCTTGGTAAATTTGCTGTGCAGTTGAGGACCTGGCACAGGAATCCAAAGCCCAACACAACCGCAGTCTGATTTGGTGTTAGGAGCCAGAACCTGACCCTGCCCTGTAAGTTTCATTGCTGTAGCAATCTTTTGGGACACAAGCATTTGTCATCTTCAGACATCCCATGCAGACAAAAGGGGTTTTGTGAGATGGCTGGCAGCCTGTGAGGTACATACATGGCTGTGTGCTACCTTAATTTTCCCCCGTCTTTGTCCCAACATGCCACTCGGGGACTGACTCAAAGTGAATTAAAAGAAAAGAAAGATTTTTCAGCTTTTAACAGAAGCAAGCTCTTTTTCCTCTATGGGTGCAAAAATGAATGTCTTAAATCAAGTAAATCATGATCTTGTTATGTGTGACAATATGGTGCAGCAGCTACTGAGGGCAGTAGGGATGTTTCTCTTTTCCATCTGTCCTTTTGATACTCACCTGCACGTTCCTTCTCCCCCTAGCAAAAGAAATAAAGCCCCATGTGCTGTAGTCCTCAATTAATACTATCTCATTAATCAATTTCATTATTGAATGGAAGCAGCAGAGGAGGACATGTATCCAGGTAATGATTTACTTACTGCAAAGTCAAGGAAAATACTTGCACACAGCCATGGCCTGCATAGCTGATAATGAGCAGCCCTGTCTACTAGGTCCCACACTTCTGGCCTGCCACTAAGCCTGGATGTGAAGCAGTTTCTGTATCAGCAATAGCAAAGCAAACCCTCATCTTCATCACTTGCTTGGATGATCGCAAAATGTTTGCACATATGCTATGTGTTTCACACACCTGATTACTTGATGTCATTAATTGACATGCAACCATCCCTGGGAATAAAATCTAGGTAAATCAAAACATGTTACAGAACCACAAAGAAATTATTTAACAGTGACAACTAGTGTGGCAAATAAACAGAGAAATTTATGGCAATATGATGTCTAAATTGAATCTTACACTGCTGCAGAGCTGACCTTGGATTAGTATAATTTGGAGTTTCTTATAAGCTTGTTTTTTCTGTTTCACACAAACAATTCAATCATTTCCTTTTAAAAGACAAATTAATGTTTTTTCCACTCAGTCTCTCCACTTATTCTGTAAAAATAGTTCTCATCAAATGTCATTTTTACTTATGATTATCATACCAGATTGTCTAAAGACACTGTTAAGTATGCTGTGCTGGAGGGGGAGGGATAACTTTAGAGACTGCTTTGCAAGTACTGCTGTTTGGTTTTGCTTCTTAAGTGGTCTCAAACAATGCATACTGTCTTTTTGACTAAGGTGCATCCTTTTCATCAGTGTACTCCATGTACCACATACAGTTGGTTCAGCAGCCCCAAAACTGAGAGTTATTTCAGGTGAATCAAGTAGCAGGAGTGTTTCTTCTCCTGAGGAAAAAAGGCCTCTTGGTTTCACCCTTTGATTAATTTCAGGCTAATTTTAGTAGATCTTGAGCTTTGAATACACTCTTCTCTGAACTCTGTGAAAACACTGCACTGACTTAGTGCTGCTGAATTTCTGGCATTTGCTTTCTCAGATTCTCTAATGTCCTGCAGAGAATTCACATTGAATCCTAAATTGACGAAGAAGTGATCTCACTGTCACCTGTGGTGGTATCAGACCTTTTATCTTTGAAGTCTCAAACTACTAACTACTGCAGCCTATTCCGAATGGCTTTGACTTGCAAATTCTGTTCCTATATTGGAAACTGAAATCTTGTCATGCAAGAGGATGGTTTGTCCTGCTATGCATACTTTAATTTGCATTGTTATCACAGAGAGGCTGAAAAGCACAAAATCAATGTAAAGAACCTGGCTTCTGGAAATCTAGTTTATTGCTGTTCAGTGAAACCAAAGAGAAATCATGTCATACATCTCTGCTTTTGCTAAGTTTAATACAACATATCATCTGAGGTTACCTGTATGAATGCCTCATGCCAGTGTCCTGTACCAAAAGTAATGGGAAATGAATTAGTGTGACTCTTTTAATAACAACATTGGTAGAAAATGAAGCCTTCATTGCTGTTGAATTGACTTGCTCTGGAAGTGGGTACAACAATTCTTTCCTGCCTCTTGCTTGTGAGTTATTCTCTGGCTATGAGAAAGAGAGTGTGTTCATGCTGTAATTAGTAAACAGGCAGCGTAACTTCTGTCTAGTGGATTCCTTCAGCTTCGATCTTTGGTATGGAACGAAAGGAAGTACAAAAGCTCCTACAGACCGCAGTAAGCAAATGTAACAGAGACAGTGATGTACGTGACTATTTAAAAGATGAACCCAAATGCACTGGAATGTGACAGTCTACATTGTAGCTGATCAAGAGCTTCATTACATCCTATGCCAGAATTTTAAATGCCTTAGCTTACCATAGACATATTTAAATTGAAACTTTTTGCATTGACAGCAATCCATATCAAGTTTTTATTCTGACTCTGAAGATAATCAGGAAACCTGGGTTTGTAGGTTTTTGGCTAGGACTTACTTTCTGTTCATTCAACACATAAATTGCATTTATTCTGAATAGAAGCCTGCTCAGTGAGGTTCTTGAGGACACTGTGGTTATTCATTGAGTAGGGTGATACTTTGAATGTGTAACCCCATCTTTTTCATATCAAATGAGGTACAGAGAGATTGGCATCTAGCCCACTAACATCCTTAATCACTGAGCTTCTGCTTAAGAAAACTACAGCTGATGGAAACAGGGTCTTTGTTTTGAAACCAGAACAAAGTGGCCACACAACCACACATGCAAACAAATACTGGACTAGTTCAGCAACTAAAAGATACATTTGAAGCCTGAGGTATCAACAAAAGGGATATGAATGAGGAGAAACTTCCTAAGGCATCTGTAACCTCCTTCTTGCTTAACAGTAATGATACATAAAGTTCACACAAGTAATATAGCAAATAAGTATCTAACATTTAGGGGACAATTTCTCAAAGAAAACTCTTTCACTAAGTGACAAGAAAATATCAATAGGGATAGTAGTGTGCTTTAAGAATGCTAAGACAACAATGGAAAGATTGCCAAGTTTCAG
Organism: Edolisoma coerulescens; assembly: GCA_013397115.1. Lineage (NCBI taxonomy): Eukaryota > Metazoa > Chordata > Aves > Passeriformes > Campephagidae > Edolisoma > Edolisoma coerulescens. Next base: position 10,441,477 of record VWZW01006289.1, read on the forward strand.
GAAAATCTGGATGGTATAAAGATATTAGTAAATTCTGCCCTGTGTTTGAGTTCAAATGTTTTTGTTCACACTATGTTTAGTGGAAAATAACTAATACAAGATGCACCATGCTGACTTCGTCTATTACATAAATTGCATTACCTATGGAATCTGTTAACATCATTGCAGTGAAGAGTGATATTATCCACCACATTTATTCTTGAACTTTCAGGAAAATAGCTGCTGCTGGAAGATGTTGACTGGGAAAGAAATTTTGTGCTGGTTTTGATACATGAAAATGAAATAGAATCTTAACTGTTGAATGAACTATATAAACAAAATTTGCCATGAGAGGCTGAAAAAGCCAGTGCCAGAAGTAATGCAAAAACCCCCCCAAATCTAGTTATTTGGGAGTGAACAAGTGCACTCGATTTGGGTAGATTGGAGCATACAGTAAAGGTTTCCTATGTTACTCCGCTGCCATAAACAAAGAGCTAGTTAATTGTATAGGGGACTATGTCCCTCTGTGAAGTTTTTCCTCCAAAGCTGAAAAGGATTAAATTTCTAAGTAATGTAGAACATGAACACCTTTGATATATGAAATGATTAGATAGAAGTATTTAATCTCTAATACTACATTGAGGACCAAAGAATTGTGTGTTATGCTCTTGCAAATGTCCAAACAATCTGAAGCTTTATGCATTGAAATTGAGTTAATTTTGATTCTGAGCAGGACTTGAGTGACAATTCTGCTCAAATATCATCAGTTTTTAAATACCCTTTAGCTTTTGATCTGAAGTGTCACAGTTTACCAGAAAGACATGTAACTGGAAGCATCCATCTCATCTCATACACACAACAGGAAAATCAAACAGCATTAAGATGTAGCATGTACATTACATGTCCACAGGACCAAGGATCCCAGACATATAAGACAAATGTCTATCTCCTATATAATACGTTATGACAGCAGGCTGGAAATTAATCTACTTCCATTTTGTGAATAACAATAACACCTATGTATGTATTTAATACATAAACTTTGTAAAGATTGGCTCGAGAGTAGCAGAAAGTTTTGGGTTTTGGACCCATTTCCTGAAATGTGCATCTGGGATGTTGTTAGTGAATATCAGCAAAGTCCAAGCGCCAGGTCCTGCACTTCAGCCACAACAACCCCATGCAGTGCTACAGGCTAGGGGCAGAGTGGCTGGAAAGCTGCCCAGCAGAAAAGGACCTGGGGGTGCTGGCCGACAGCAGCTGAACATGAGTCAGCTGTGCCCAGGTGGCCAAGAAGGCCAATGACATCCTGGCCTGTATCAGGAAGAGTGTGGCCTGGGAGGTGATCATCCCCCTGTTCTCAGCACGGGTGAGGCCACACCTCAAATCCTGTGTTCAGTTTTGGGCCCCTCACTCCAAGAAAGATACTGAGGTGCTGGAGCATGTCCAGAGAAGGCCAGCAGAGCTGGCGAAGGATCCAGAGGATAAGTCCTATGAGGAGGAGCTGAGGGAGCTGGAGTTGTTTAGCCTGAAGAAAAAGAGGCTCAGAGGAGACCTTATTGCTCTCTACAACTGCCTGAAAGGAGGCTGTAGCAAAGTAGGGGTTGGTCTCTTCTCCCAGGCAAACAGTGACAGGACAGTAAAGAATGTACTCAAGTAGCACCAGGGGAGGTTCAGGCTGTTCATCAGGAGGAATTTCTTGACTGAGTGGTTGTTAAACATTGGAATGCACTGTCCAGGAAGGTGGTAGAGTCACCATCTCTGGAGGTGTTCAAGAAACAATTGGACATGGCACTTAGTGCCATGGTCTAGTTGACAAGGTGCTGATCAGTCAAAGGTTGGACTTGATCTCAGAGGTCTTTTCCAACCTAAATAATTCTGTGATTCTGGGACATGGTGTCTAGAAGCCCTGCCTGTGTGAATTTGCATTAGAAAACTCTCTTGTTTTTCTTTTTTTTTTTTTTTTCCTGTTTGAGTATGTTCAGCAATTGCCGTACAGACATTTCTTCTTTTGCATTTTTTTAATAGGTACCCAATGCAATAGGTCTGATGTTTTGTGGATCCTAATACTCAACCGAAACCTATTAACTTTATGGAGAGGTACAAATTTATATTTTGGTATTCCCTGTTTTTATAGCAGAACTTCTGATAGTCATCCTTGAATTAGCACTTGTTGAATTCATTAGGGAACACTGATGTTTGCTAAACAGCAGATTTGGTTAATAATTCAGTTCTTTTCAAGTCTTTCAAAACATGATTCTCATACGTACAAGTGTGATTTATTTGCAAATCATGCAAGCTGACAAAGAGTGTCTTTTGTCAAGAAAACCCGTGATCTAACAGCAAGGAAGGGAATGAACTGAAAGACAAGAAGTTGAGGTAAAAAGACTGCAACATTCAGGTTGTAGACTTGAAGGAACTTGTTTCTCTTTCTAATGGTCTAAAAAATTTTTTTGCCCTTTATTTATCTTGCACTATTTGGATTGTCTTCCTTCCCATTTGATATGACTGAAATTCCAAGGATATTAGAAACTGCTGCATTTTTGGCAAGTGATGTGCCAAGAACTTTTCACAATTTACATCAATACTACGTGGACTAAATTTTATTTTTCAACTACAAAGAGGTCTTGATGCACGTTTCCACCCTGTCTGACATATACTTTCTCAGCTATCAGAATAATATCTCCCTTTATACTTAAGGGAGAAGGAAAAAGGGATTCATATTTCTCTAGAAATCAAGAAACTGGAGTGCTCTGAACTCAGTTCTCCTGGAGGCGATGTCTAAAGTAAGAGCAGATGAACTTAGATACACAAGTTAAATGCCTGAAGGTAACAATCCCAGTTGAGAGTATTAATTATCACCAAAGAAGCATTCAGGTCTTTGAGAGCTCCATCTGCTACTGAATAACCAAGATAACCAGGAATTACCCTACAGCAAACAAAGTAAACAAGACTCACTTTCAGAGCACTTGTGCTTTACAGATACGTTCTTTTTCCTGTAGGAAGCACAACTTATTTCACAAGAACAACATGAGCTAGATTTAATGCAAAGGCCAAGGCAATCAAGTATCAGCTCTGCAGTCACTGTCAAGCCACAAGTATGGCTACAGGGCAAGGTCACAGAGGGCATGGCTTCTCTCTGTTTCCTCCTTCTCTCCCTTATGCAGTAACTGTGGAAAGACTTTGCAAGGATATTATACAGTTTATTGGATTTTTAATGGGCTACAGACCAGACTGCAGTGTTTAAAACTGTTCTTAATGTCCACCATAAATTTTACCTTACACATCACTTCCTAAAGCTTTTTCTGTTCGTAGGAGGAACAGGAGTAAAATGGGATTATATGCAAAGCTGAGCCTTGAAGGCTGCCTGAAAGAGTAACAGCAAGCAAAGGAAAATGAAAACAGTATTTTATAGCTGTTATAAAAATTATTCCTGTGAGCAAAACATTTTTATCTTAAAAATACCTCTTACCTTAAAGTGACATGTTGGCCTTCATTCTGTTATTGGATGCTTGTTAAAAGTCCTTCTCTGCTATTGCTTTTTTGGGTTACAGCATTTAGGTTACAAGAGAGATGAAGGGGGACTTTTCACAAGAGCATGTAGTGATAGGACAAGGGGGAATGGCTTCAAACTGAAAGAGGGCAGGTTTAGATTTGATATCAGGAAGAAATTCTTTACTGTGAGGGTAATAAGGCACTGGAACAGTTGTTCAGAGAAGCTGTGGATAACCCATTCCTGAAAGTGTGCAAAGCCAGGCTGGATGGGACTTTGAGTAACCTGGTCTAATGGAAAGTGTCCCTGCCCATGGCAGAGGGGTTAGACTATAGATGCCCTTTTAGGCCCTTTTCAACCCAAACCATTGTGCAAATCTAAATTAATCACTGAAAATGAGGTTTAGGGTTATAATGCAAATGATCCCACCCTGGTGTCTGAGAGCTGATCAACAGTTCACCTCTAAATGTGATTTCTGTGTTCAGGAAGCGGTCATATGCCTAGAGGCATACAAGTGATCATTGTTTCTGTGAGCATGTTACAGAGACCTTACCGGATTTTTTTGTTATTTGACTGTTTCCCCCAGTATGGGTTTCCCCACTGGAAGAAAAAAGATAGCTGTCTTATTGTCTGAGAGCACAAGAAGCTGCTTCTCCTTAACAGGGAGCAGCCGCCTGCATAGAGATGATAGAGCTGGGTTTGAGTTGTAGAGCTTGAAGTGATTCTGTCCTGACATATGGGCATCCTCCCTACTTACCAGGGCAGTGCCCTACTGACGTTCTTGAGCTCAGACATGGTATCTTAAGGGTTTTCCTGTGTAGAGAAAAATTGAAGGAGAAATGGCACTTGCCAAGAGAGTGTAACTCTTGGACTCGGCTAACATGCCTGGAAACCCAAGGATGAATAATTTCAGGAACAATATGAGTACTTCAGAACTAAACACACAGACATGAGCAGAGTGTGATGTGATGTCTGCTCATGATCTTATCTCAATGCTCTTGGAAAGAACGGGGGATTTTTTTCAGTTGATGGGAATTTGATACCTAAGTCTCGTGAGTATTTGTTGGAAATCTTACTGTGAGGCTTATCTGTTTAGGCATGCATTCAGCAAAAATTATTTTTGTTTGGGGGTTTTGGGGTGGGATTTTATCTGAATAAGGGTGGGAGAAGGCTAGGTTCCAAGTTTCAAACAGGTTTTTTTTTAATGTTTTAACAGATTCACTCTACTTATTAGAAAATGTAAAGAAATGCATTTTAATGTACTTTAAATGAACAGCTGCCCCTCTGAAGAATTCTGACGCCAACTATAAAAGAAGGCTATTTATCTTGTGGACACCTAAGACATGGGGAAATCATGTGGCATGGCCACAGAACCTTTTCTTTTCTCAATGTTTTATTTTGCCAGGGGGCAAAATGTGTAACCTGTTTGCACAAGTCAAAACGGAAGTATATCCACTGGACATATAAAATACCCTATATATACTGTGGTCAAATACGCAGTCCATATTCAAGTAACAAAACCTAAGAGATTGGTACTACTTCTGTGAATACAGCAATAATAAATATTTTGCATTATGCCTGTTTTTTCCCCCCATTTGCTTCTGGTCCTCTCTTTCTTGTTCAAAGCATAACTTACTGAAATGTGTGTATGTTTTTCTACTATGTAGAGAACGAAGAGATAGAGACCCTTGAGCCCCATCCAGCAAATAGCTTTTAGATCCTGAAATAGAAATAAGGAATTTGTTCTAGCCATCTCTGCAGCTTTTGAATGAGCCAAAAGGACTGAAAAGTGCATGGTAAAAGGCAAGCATCTCGGTTTCTCAGTTGCATTGGTTGTCCAGACACCAGACAAGACTGGCACATGCAAGACTGTTATGACAAGGCTCCAGTTTAAATTTTGTATGGGTTTTTTTCAGAGTATTCCTGGTGATGTACAGGACATTTTTCCTTGAAATTTAAATCTCCTGGCTACATGGGTTCCATTTATCTTTTAATGCCATGAAACATATGCTGAGAATGTTATCAGTCATAGGAGATTATATTTTTAATTGAATTTAGTATTTTCAGAGTGCTTGAGTATTCTTTGATGCTCTCAAGTGCTAATGTTTGTGTAAAGACACCATATTAGCACATATGCAATGTGCTCCAACCCATCTATCATACCATCAGGGCATCCATCTGCCTGGTAACCCTTCTCGAAGGGGGCAGCTGAGCAGCATTTAAATTCAGATCTCATTTCTGCCTAAAAACACACAAGTACAAGATGGTCACGTGCAGGGGTTTTAAAAACAAAATCCCCTTTGGATCAGACTGGCCACCTTTGTGGAGATTTACCTCCTTGCAGAAAATAGTGAGCAGCAGCATGAACTCTTGTCTGCAGAATGGAAATATCAAGCTGATCAACATTTCCGCATTGCTAGCAAGATAATCCTTCATTTGAGCTGCTTATCTGAAATCTGTCTCATGAATCTGATGGGAGGATTTGCCCTAAGTAGTTAATTATGGTGTTGCTAAATTTCCTCCTCTCTACTTATTCCTTCACTTTAAGAAAAATCATGCAGCTATAAAGACTGTAAACTTCAATTAAAAACAAATGAAACATTATCTAGCTGAAAACTTATTAAGGCATCTGAAATTATCTTTTTAATTTTCATTCCGATCTTTCTTTCCCAGATGCTCACTGTAGGTAGATTTTTAGTTGGAGCTAATCTGGCTGTTCTGAAAAAATTGTGGGGCTTGAGGGTTTTGTTTGGTTTGTTGGTTGGTTTTTAGTATGTTTGGAGGTTTTTTGTTTGCTTGGGTCTTTAGGTTGTCGTTGATCTGACTTAGGGCATTTAAATGGAGAATTCTTCTACGTCAGGCTAAGCCCTGTCTGTTGTCCTGGCCTGAACCTGGCTGTTAAGGAATTGCAAAGACAGAATAAAGACATTGCCAGATTAATTATTTCTAGGGCATGTGAGACTCTTACAATCTTCTAGTCTAACTTATACTGCAGAGGGGTACTATGGTTTTGGTTTTTAAGGTATTTTGTAGCTAATTGAGATTTACGAGAAAGATTTAATATGTTTTGCAATTTAAGTGCCACTTCTGACCCCTGATGTGATGGTGATAAGGAGTTGCAAAGACATGTTAACATGGATGATGAAAAAGTACCATGGTAATATGGGAAATTGTTGGGTCATTTCCCATACATAGAATATATTTTGTCCATGAGGAAATATTTTGCCGGTTATTCAGATTTCTCACCCAACCTCTTTAGGAAGATAAAAGTTTCTGTTTGCACAGAAACTTTCTTTTCCCTCTGGATGAGGTCAGTATTTTTTTCCCGGTGCAGACACTGAATGGAACTGCATGTTCCCTGCGCAAGTGGGTCTGCCTTAGGGTGGGATTTCTTTTGCGGTTCAGCAAAACATGCATCTTGTGAGACACATGAGAAAAGGACTTGAATTCAAGTAATAAAAGGTATTTTTCTGTCAGAGAAGAGATACCTGTAGGATTTAAATTTTACTCAAAAAGTTATAAAAGTTCTCATTCTCCTTTTACTGAGTTGCTAAACAGGACAGCCCTGGATTTCATGTGGAGCCGCCTTGGCCCCTTGGGAAGCTCCTAGGCACAGCCTTTGTCCTGGAGAGCTCTCTTGCCCAGAGCTGGGTGTGTTGCTTTCTGCAACAACCCAGTCCCTAGAGAAAATGGAGCAAAATGTACTTAATTGTTCTTACCGTGAAAAAGGACAATCTTGGAGGGAGAAATGGCTCCCGTCCAACCTCTTTTATGAATTCTTAAAAGAGGCTAAAGTTTCTCCCTGGAAAATTTAAGATTTTGGGGATGTTGTCAAATTGCCTTTCATTAGCTTTCCACAGCTTAATTCTGGATGAATCCCAGAAGTTCCCACTAAATCCTCGAGAAGTTTTGGTCTCTAGTATTTCAAGAGCAGAGGGATAAGTAAGTGTTTTATGAACACACCTCCTTAAGCATTTTTATGATTTTTTTTCTCTTTCTATTCTCTTCACACATTGACCAGGACAGGTGTTACCTTACTTTTTTCTCATGTTTGATGCTGTTGAAAAATTTTTCAGAGCCTTTTGGTATGTGGTCTCTAGAAGCTTGCCAAATGTGAACTTATTTGAACCAATAAATGCTTCCTACTAATTACTCCAACCAGGCATTCTCCAGGACATGCTGAAGTCTTGTAAGAGCTGTGCTTAAACCATGACCATAAGTTCTTTTCTTCTCTTCTATGGATTTTAGCTATTTTCTTGCACAGCGTGCAGAGTAAGTGTGTGAGGGTCCTGGTCATTTACATCACCATGTACACATGACCAAGTAGTGAATTATAACAGATTTAGTAAGAGACACAGCTTCAAATTTTGTTTTGCACTTAGTTTCTGCTGAGACCTGTGCTCAGAAGCTTTACCTGCCCTGAGGCAGTAGGATTCTCCAAGTGTGCCCAGTAGTTTGGTGCCTGAAGAAACTCATCAGTTCATGGAAGACTGTGTAGGATTTGCTTGAGGATCCAGTTTTGGGGGTTTTTTAACTTCTTTAGGCCCTTGCTACACAGGGTTTTTTTTTATTGTTACATTTCATACGAATTTTGTAACTTGAGCAACAAAGCCTGCAAAAAGAATGTGAGGAAATAAAATGACTTTTCTCCTGCTTTCTTGTATTAAGAAGCTATTTCCTAAGGCTATCTACTTAACTGCAGCTGCTGTCTGTGCCTGGAGATATTAGAAAAAATGACATTATAGCTCAGAACAGCAGCTTACTCTGGTTTTGATTTCTTCTCTGTTTACTACCAGACTCATTTGGGCCCTTACACTACCAAGACTGAGTAGATTGTTAAAAACCCATGTGGTGGATGGCTTGTTTCCCCTTAACTGTTTTCATGGTTGGTGGCAGGAAAGTTTCTTGCCACTCCCTTATCTGAGGTTTATGTAATGAATTGATCATAGGCAGTGCTCCCTTTGAACTTGTTCCAGTTTGGCAGAGCTCGGCTGTTCCTGAGTCACTGTGACTCCCAGAGGAATTTTTCCTGACTTTAGATGTAGGTAGATGATTTATCCCTACCATGGGCATTTTGAAAAATGTCCCCAATGAGAAATCAGGCTCTTAAAGAGATACTGAAATGGCACCATTGTACAGGCACATTCTGATTTAGAGTCTAAAAATACAGACCAGCTCTGACTCCAGGGCACATGCTGAACTCTCTGCTCTGTGTGCTGTCCTTCACTGAATGAGATACTCTAAGTGCATATTCTAGATACCTCTGCCTGCTAGGGTCAGTTTGAATCTCCTTACATGAGTGTTTTAACACATGTTGTCATTTCTGCAGTCTGTGTGTGTGCTTTCTCATGGTCACTAACTTGTTTTCCCACAGACAAGATCTAAGTGTATCCCCATTATCCTGGGAAATAACAAACTAAACCTTTCACCAAGAAGTAATGATACTAAATGTAATACTTCCTGACAGATAACTCTGCTTTTCAGGGAGGCCTCTAGATACTTAACAGAGCAACCCAGAATTACACTGACAAATAGCCAAAGACAGCAAATTGGAAGTTTTTCGTAGTGGTTACAACCTCAGGTAAGCAAAAAGCAGAACATACCACAAAATAGCAAGCAGTAAGTCCTTGCAGCTGCTAGAGGATGTTGTACCCTGCTGACAGTCTGCTGGGCTCACTTCAGAGTTAATGGGTTTTATAATGACAGTAGTGAGACACTGGAACAGGATGCCCAGAGAAGTGGTAGATGCCCCATCCCTGGAAACATTCAAAGCCAGGCTGGATGGGACTCTGTGCAACCTGGTCTAGTTAAGGTCTCCCTGCTTTTTGCAGGTAAGTTGAGTCAGATGACCTTTAAAGGTCACTTTAAACACAAACTATGTTGTGATTCTATGAAAACACTCCAAAGTAACATAGCTTGATCAAACGGCAAAATCACCCCCACCACAAAAAAACCTCCACCCAAAAACTCTGTGTATGGCGTGTACAGAGGTGCGCTTGTTCAAGCATCTCTCCCAAACTGTCACTGTAGGCCAGGCAGAATTGCCTGCTGACAAGCAGGTAAATCCTCTTTTTTTCCTCCTTGAGCCTCTTTCGGAGTTTCTGATTCACTTCCTTATCCTCTAAGACAGAGAAAAAACTCTGAAACTGTGACCATTGTTGCAGACTTCCTGGCAAACAGGGGTGTTCTCTCTGTTCTCTCTGCAGAATTTTCCTTTTTCTTCTTCACCAACAGGTGGAGCAGAGGTGTCTCGCCTCTGCTGCTCTCCACAGGAACCTTGGAGTAAAAATAGTGTGCTTGCTTGTTCGTCTCCCCAGAAATGATCCCAAATCTTGATTTTATTTCCCTAGCCTTTTTTGCCAACTCACTTTTACCACTTGTGTGCATGTTCTCCTCCACTGGCAGAATGCAAATACACCAGGCGGGACCAACTGTAAAGGTCTTTCTTGCTCTCCTTCTAAATATTCACTGACTGTAAAACAAACTTCAGGGCACTTCTACTAAATAAATAAATAAAACAAATAAAAATTGCTCACTCCTTAAGGTATTTATTCCTATATTTTGTGCAAGAAACTCTCCCAAACCTGTGCTTTGCTCCTAAATTACTGAAAGTGTCCTTTCAAATTGCTAACAGAGCCAAACAGCATGTGTAAATGTTGCACAACACACACATAAGAATTAATGTTTAACAATAGAGTGCCACTGCTGAGAAGGTATCTGTAAACACTGCTTGTTTATCTGAGAACCCTTGGCATTTCTCTGGCGGTGAAGAGCAGATCTCAAAAGAGTTGCACCTGAGTGACTGACTTACAGCTGTTCAACTCCTCTAATGAAGGAGAAAGCCAGCTTCCTGCAAAATGAGCACATGACCTCAGAAGTTATCCTAGGGGACCTTTTGTTCACTGCTCCCCTGTTTGTAATTTGTTTTTAAGAATTCTAAATGAGGCTGCTGCATTTGAGTCGTATTTTGTCTTGTGCAATTACCTTTAAACCTTTAAGCGTAGATAGTCAGCTGTGGCATCGAGGTTGCACTTCAGAAAAAGTAGAATTAGGTGCACACACGCAGGCACATACTGTGGCTATGTTTGCTGAGTTCAGCTTGGGCTCCCTGACATAGGATTAACAACTCCAAATTTGCATTAATTTATGCAAATGTCTCATTATAGTATTCAAAGACAAACGGAGATAGAAGGGTGTTGATATCTTAATGGGACAAACAATTTTTTAAAAAATATATATGGAAAAAAAAGCCCTTTTTTCCTCCACAGCTAGAATAAATTGCATTTTGCTTGCCTATATTTCCTTGGACAAGTCATCAGTGGATGAGGGCTGATGGGCTGTGACCTCTAGAAGTTAATATGTTACACAGCAATAATATAAAACAGTGTTAAGGCAGCAAGTGCTGGAATTAGTGCCTGCTCTAGGGCATTTCAAGTCCACGTATCTTGACTGCTGCCCTGTTCCACAGTACTCGAGGTATGTCACTGTACTGTCATCAGAGCTTGAAGACATCACGGCACCACCCTCCCACCCCACCCCAAACTAGGAAACCCTTCTGGCTTAGCAAAAGCTTTCTCTGTCATTCATATCATTCTTCCTTGTTGTAGTCAGGATGGCTGTAACCTGGATGGGGGCATGGGGAAGCTGAAAGTGTGTTTGGGCACAGCAGGGTTGTCCCTCTGGGCAAGCTGCCTGCCCCACTCCATGCCACAGAGAGACAAATAAAGCTGCTCTGTGTGTGAAGGGGTGGGAAGAGGGGAAAAGAGAGGGAATAGCTTTGCTGGGGACAGACAGGCAGGTGAGATTCCTCCTTTCATAATCTGTGCCAATTTAGATTAGCTTGAAGTGACTATGAAACTGCAGTCTAAATTAAGTTTCATCCCATGTATCCAGCATTATTCATAATTGCTCAGAGACAAGGAGTCTGTTGAGTCTGGGATGGTATTTAGTTATTTTAATACACTGTCCTTTTTTCTTGCTAGAATCTCTTTGCTCACTTCCTTTTCAAACTAATGAGATAGACTACACTGCCTTAGTATATCCTCAGACTTCATCTCCTCCATCCTACATACCAGTGGTAGCAGGAATCCTCTGGAAAAAGAAAAGTTTAGTCATTTCATCGAAACACTGCTGCTGTTGTTCCGAAGTAACCCTCCTGCCAGGATGTGACTGGCAGCAACAAGGTCTAGGTTCAAACTGAAGGGAGTTGCTCCAAATGTGGTGACTTGAGGCCACACCTGAACAACTGGAAAAATTATACTGAATTCTAGTATTTCAAAAGCAGAGGCAAAAGTAAGGGGCAAACATGAATCAAACAGTTCAAAAATATTTCGTTGGGGTTTTTTTTTTTGGTAAGAGAGAACAAAAATCTGACCAGGTAAATAAATAGTGTTAGTAACTGACTGTTACGGTTATTCTTTAACTATAACAGTTTATAGTCTTTTCTCTCTAAGGAAGTAATATCCAGGGTAGACTTTTTCCCATCATCTTCAGTAAGTGAAAGCGAAGATTTGTTGGGCGATAAACTGCCATGTGAAGCAATGCTCTGGTAGCTGCTTGGCTCCCTGAGGGTTGTGCCCCTGGCTGCTCCATCTTCATTCATGGGCCCTGGCAGCTGTCGAGAGCCCTTTGCTCTTGGCTGGCTGCTCTCAACCTGGCACAGCCACCTGTATGACTCCAGCGGCTGCTGGACTTCCAGTGCTTTAATGCTCAGAACTACCCACAGACAGCTGGCTGAACTGAACCAAATGAGGAGCTGGACATGGATCTTCAAGGAGGCAGGGAATTTTTTTTTTCTCCCTCCTATGTATATACAGTCTGAAGCACAAAATCTTGTGAACCCCCTACCCAAGCTGTCTAAGCATGACCACTAACCTTCCACTCAAAGCACAACATAAGCTGCTGCCTTAGGCTGGGACAGCCATTTGCCCAGATACATTTCACAAAGCTTCAAATAAATTTGAAGACTATAAACATCATTGTTACAGCTGCAAACTTTTCCCCAGTTTTTAAACTCCATTTCTCAGCAATGACTTTCAAGTGTAGTAACACAATGTACAAAAGAAATATTTAGGGCACATCTATTGGGGTGTTCCGTTTACCTCCCCCTCACCCCTCTGGAGGAAAAAAGACTCTCCTCTGGTGGGGTCCAGAGGTGTCTAGGGGGAAGGCTGTTCCTAAATTTTTGGAGCAAGACATCAGGTTCAGGACTCACAGGGACTGAGTCAAAGATCATTCTGCTGCCTAAGTGTCTTTCCTTTTTTTTTTTTTTTCTTTTAAACATAGAATACCTGGGAACACAAGAGACAAAAATACAAATCCTTCACAAGTGGCTGAAATCATTGTCCCACTGGTAGTGGGTTCAACTTGACCTCTTCAGCTCTTCAGAGCAGCCATGAGCTCAGAGACTCAAAATCCTTTGTCTCATTTTTGTACCTCTCTCTCATCAAAACTGGAAGCTCTGATAACCAATCTACCCAGGGTGTCTTTTCAGCTTTCTGCTGCAGCTTTGCTTTTATGATGATGTTAGCAGGATCTTTCATCATCCACCTCCTCAGAGCATCCCCTTCATGCCCACGCATTTCATTCCCGTTTTAAGAAAAAAGTAAAAGCTGTTTGGCTTTGCTTAGAGCATAGAAGGATTACAAAAGCAGATATCATTATTAAAATAAAGCCAGGTAACACCCTATTTCACCACCTTAGGAAAAGAGTTGACCCCTTCTCCCACAGATTCATACTGGGACTATCAGCCTCAAGTCCCCAGGGAGCAGTGACAGAAGCCTCCAAGTGGAGAGATGCTGGATGCAAGCATTTAAAAGCCTAATTTTGCAATAAGACCTTGGGGAATTTTTGTTGGTTTGTTTTGGGTTTGTTTTCCTGCTGATTGCTCTCTTCCCTTTCTTAATCATTAGTCTTTTCCAAGACTTAATCCAATAATTGAAATGTTATTAAGACTTTCATTGGTCGTTTTCTTGTAACAGACTGTCACAAGACTGTTGAAATGTCATGCTCATTAAAATTTCCTTCCCTGAGCTTTCCACAGCATGTTTTCTGATCATATTGTTGGGCCACTGTGGAACCACTGATTTAATTTTGAGCTTCTACAGTAAAAATTAAACTAGGCATGAGTTCCTATCTATTTTGTTTGCTTAGCTGCAGAATTCTGTTTCCCTTCAAAAAAACTCCATTTAGGAACAAGGGTTCTGAATCCTGGACTTTTGTTATCAGTTGACTTCAAACATCCTTAGTTTGCCAGCAATGAATCCTATACTCTCACTTGAGTCCACTAACAGAGATACCTGAATCCTCACTTGGGCACTGAAGAATCAAAGAGCAGTTTGGGTTGGGAAGGGCCTTTGAAGATCATCTATAGTCCAATCCCCATGGCATTGACAAGGACATCTTTCACTAAACCACGTTACTCTTTCCCCACCCAATCTAACCTTGAACCTTCCCAATGATGAGGCATCCACAATTTCTCTGCGCAACATCTTTCAGCCTCTCACCACTCTCATTGTAAAGAATTTCTTCCTTATGTCTGATCTAAATCTACTCCCTTGTAGTTAAAACTGTTGCCCCTTTCTTTTATCACTACATGGCCCTGATAAAAAGTCTGTCCACATCTTTCTTATATGCCCCCTTTAAGTATTGAAAGACTGCAGGAGCTTTCACTTCTCCAGGCTGAACAACACAAATTCTCTCAGCCTTTCTTCATAAGGGAAGTGTTGCAGCCCTCTGATGATTTTTTGTGGCTCTCCCCTGGACCCACTCCAACAGCTCCATGGCTTTCTTGTGGTGAGGGCCCCAGAGTTGGCTGCTGTTCTTCAGGTGGGCTCTGAGAAGAAGCCACAGGCATCTGGAGCTTCCATGTAAGTCGGTATGCAGACAAAAAACCCCAAAACATAAAACCCTACCACAAAGAAAACAAAACTCTAGATTCATACAATCATATATGTATAGATAAATACATGTATTTTACATTCTATATTATATCCACCTGAAGATTCCAGGTTTAGCCATTCTTAGTGCTCATCCATCAGGAAGGAATGAGGAATTCATAAACCAGTTGGGTAACAAATGTAGTTTTCAAGATCTGTATAAGACAGCAGTTTGGAAGTGCAATTGTAATGTATAAATGAATTACATTTTGTAATTTTATAGGGAATCACGTTAAAATTGAAAACATGGTAGCAAAGTACTGTGGATTTTCAGTGTCACTTTTGCCCACACCATTCTTTTCCAAAGGGTTAAAAATGCCACTCCCCAAGTTGCACAAATATTCCCCTATGTTATGACATTGAAATCTCCAAGAAGGGGAAAGTTATACCTGCATGGGGTGACTGTGCACTGAAGCTGTACCTGTTCTTTAAGATGTGCTGTGAGCTTGGCAATAGCTCAGCTAGGACTGAGCAACCCCACAGAGGTGGTTTCAGTAGCCATGAGCTGAGGCAGCAATGGGGGAGGGCACAGAAGCCTTCTGTCTGTGGCGCGCCCAAGTGTCTGTGGATGGGAGCCCACCCTGTTCCCACATCGGGACAGGACACAAGGTTATCTCCTGCACGTGCAAGGACAAGAACAAGCAGGGGCTGCTCACGCCAAGCACCCTGAGAAACCTCCATGTAAGCAATGACTTAGGGTGCAGAGGTTGCTGCAAGACTCACAGCTGGTCACTCTTGTGTGCACACACGGTCTGACTCAAGGAGACACTTCCTTCAAGTTCAAGAGTGTTTGAACAATGTTCTCAGACACATGATGTGATTCTGCATGTCCAATGCAGAGCCAGGAGTTTGACTTGATTGTCCTTGGGTCCCTTCCAACTCAGGATATTCTGTGATTCTATGAACCACTGGGCTGGTATGGCACATCAAATGCAAAGAACATTTGAACAATTAATATGTCACTCTCTGACTTTTAGTTTTCCCATGTAAGCTGTAGACAGGTTTCAAAATACATTATCAGTGAAAATGTGCAAAGATTGCCATGTGCATTTTGGTTCAGTACTGATCAATAATGTTAATGTGGCTTTTGTGACAGACTTAAAATACAGTCCAGTGCTGTGAAAGCCCCTCCATAGTTATTTCAGGTGTTGGTCTAATGCATTTTAAGAGAATTTAAACCCTCATTTGTCATCTTCTAGTAAAAGAAAAAATCACACATAAATCTGTGGGTTCCTTTAATATTGTATCAAGTTATGAAGAAGTATAAAATCAATCTATTCCTTCAAATTTCTATGGACACGTGCCTATTTACTGAAGAGTTTGTGGTCTTTATCCTAGACCCTTCGTGGCCACTAAGGCCTTTCTGTGATAGATAAAGAGGGGTCTCTGTGGGATTATTGTTTTCCTCCCTTGTCATCCATCTCTGCTGAGAGAGTAGAATGTGGAGAAAAGGCGGGGCTCTGGCTCACTGCCCACTCTGCTGGAAAGGCAAACTGTGCCAACAGGCTGGGCAGCAAGCAGGTGCTGATCCAGACACCAGCTGCTGCCAGCAGAGCTCTTGCCATAGGGTCAGAGGAGGAACCAAGCACAGATCTTGTCATCACAGTTTGTTTTCTGGGCGGTCCCTGAAGCCGCATAGTAGTGCACACCCTGTGTAGCAAATTCACAGGAAGTCTTTAAATTTTCCTGGTTTGCCACTGTGAACAGCAAGAAAGTATTCCCTCTGTTTTCAAGTTGGTGCTCCATATTTATTTTTCCTAAGGACATCTAACGAGCTACTTTTGTATTCTTAATGCCCGGAACCTGAGGTAATTCTCATGCTGTACATTTTCTGGATACCTGCAGATGACTCACTTGAAGAAAGGGAGTGTTGTTTCATTTTAATTATGCAATAATTTATACCCCTCCCCTAGACCGAGATAGGTGAGAAGAGCTGGCAAGCCAGGAGAAGACAGAGAAATAAAAAGGTTCCAAAGGTCCATCAACCACACTACACCATGTCAGGTCCAAGGTGTTTAAAGGGTGTTTAAAGAACGTGGCAGACTTTTTACCTTCATGTTGTCTTTTAGGGGACAGTAAACAGCAGACCCTTGGGAAGATTCACATAGCACCAGTACAACTGGCCAGAGGCAGGATTAAGACATGATTAACTTCACATTCAAAAGAAAGAGGGAAACAAATGAGAGAAGAGAAGTTGTGAAGAACAGACAGTCATTACTGCCTGAGTTTGCAAGTGATATGAAAGATTTGCTAAACGCAGTTGGAATCAGTAGAAAACCCCTCAACATCAGTCAGCTTTGGATCATTACAGTGATATTGTCCAGATAATTCATACTTCCTCCACCCCTCTTTCCTTCTCCAATCCCTTCACTGATAATTCAAGGACAGTTTTTCTGGTTTCTAATTATGCGTATTGCTCACAGGAGCAGGGTGAGAAAGGTGACCACAACCCCTTCTAAAAAGAGAAGCTCTACCCTGTCTTGTCGCTGCGTGACCACATCAGTTCAATGATACTGAGGTGAAACAACTGTGAACTTCATCTCAGACCAAGATCTCCTGGATTTGTACCACCGGACATCTTTGGAAGACATCTCTTCTTCAGCCATACCTAGCTAACCCCAATCTTCTGGAAAAAGATATAAGCAGCAGGATTGGTCTCAAGGTATGTTAGCAAAAAGAAAAGTATTATTGTTTTGTCACTTATTGATATTAAGGTGTAAAGTTTATGAAATCTACAATGGGACAATTAAGAAGCCTCTGCTGGCCTCAGAGGTTCAGGTGGTGGGAAAGACACCCTTCGCACCACTGATCATATCATGACATGATGGTGACTAGAAAAATTTTATTGTACATGCTGTCATTCTAAATAAGCTCACAGAGAATTCCTTAAGGTAAGGAGGTAAGTTATTTTCTCATTTCTCATACTTGTAACCTAAATCTGAATTATATATAAGGCTTCATGTATGTCAGACTTCATCTGCCTTCTTCAGATGCTTTCCTGACAACAGCATCTGTTAAGGCTCATTCTTTCAGGGCTATGATTCTCACATTAATGTAATTTACTGATTTCAGCAGGCTCATGAGGTCTGTATTTGGGGTAGGAATGAGTAAAAGGTTGGCCTTTGGGAGTGCATGCAGTAATTTAACAGCATGCAGCTATTTAAGTTCTGTTAAGTTTATGGAGAATTGTAAAAATTATATGACATGCCAAAGGGTCTTTTGTTCCTAAAGAATTAAGGAATATGGTGATATAATATTGGTGAGCTTTCTTTCTAAATCATTGTGCGCTTTGCGTTGTTGAACTAAGGCAATCACAAATTAGGTAACTCAATAGAAACAGCAGTAGCACCAAGCCTGCTACTTTTGTATCTTTGCGTAAGTACGTATGTATTTGTCTTTATCTGTAGTGTATAAGTTTTGACTTAACCACAGAACCAAAACATATTTTCATGTATGTTGCTATCAATCAGGATTAACTGAAAGATGCATCAGAGGATGCAAGTGTGAAATGAGAATTACGTATGCAACTTTGAAATTCTATAAAATCTATGTTGTAATTTATCCATTCTGAAACTTGAAAATGAAACTACCTCCTAACCATGGAAAATTTCTAAATTTCAGTGAATTACCTGTCCTGAAAGAAAAATATTTAAATGTAGTAGAAGTTTAACCCAGTCTATGAGCTAAAAGATAGTTGTGGACAATGTTAATAAAGCTTCTCCCATACAGTGTTAAATATTTACATACCGGACTGTGAGTGTATATAATTCTTCTGATTATAGCATGACTATATTTTTATATCAAAATAGAAATGGCCTTCTTGAAATAGAAACCTTGGTATTGAGTATTCACCACAGAAATGGCTCATGAGAATTGTTTTCTAAGGGCATTTGGGACTAACTTACTCCAAGAACAACTCCAGGAGTTAGTAGCTGAAGCCCCAACTGACTATCAGGGTTTCAAAGGCAGAAGGTACTCCTCACTGCCATCACTCCCAGCTCCAACCATGCTGCTGGCTGGAGAGCTGGGTGTTATATATGGGAGGGGTGCAAGCTGGTTGCAGTGGTGAACATGTGATGTTGTGTACGCAGTATGCTGCACAAGAACCACGGGGAATGTGCCACATCCACAGCTTACAGAGAGGAGCTTTCTGTTTTATTGTGTCACTAGACCACAGGGAGCGTCCCTTCTGCAGCCTTCTTGTCCTGCCTGACTCTACAAAACCTTGGCCTGTCTGTACCTCACTAACTGGAAAAGCATCAGTCAAGTGATGTGCTACAACTTCACGCCACTTCTAAATGAACTGTTTTGGATCCGTGGAAAGTTATTTACACAGAAGGCTCATTAAGTTTCCCTTTCTGACAGCTCTGCTGGGCCGGGTGGCCTGAGACTTTTACTTCTGTTTCACAAAAAAACTGAAAGAGAGGGTAGTTCTAAGAGTACAACTTATTTGCATTACAGAAAGAGGTAAGGATAAAGTGAATTTTAGTGGCACGAGCATCTGTGAGGTGGTGAGTCACATCTCTGAAATGCTACTTTCACAACCTCAGACTCCCTTTGGCACGGCAAACAAGAGCAAAAACCTCCCAGAGAAGAATGGCTGTAGCTGGGTCACTCTGACCAGCAGGCCAAGCAGGATTACCCAGCTCAGTACAATGAAGATAATTTTACATAAATTAGCTAGTGTTTTGATTCAAATTTGTTTTGTTAAGTAGCCAAGACTTCCAAAAGGCTTTTTTCAGCCATAAAATATGACATGGTCCTGAAAATTGATTTTGTATTTTCTCAGGATAGTACTATTGCCTTTTCTGACACTGTTCAGAGAAGTATGTTCTCACTGTTCAGACGAGTATGAGTCATGCAACTCTTAATTTTGGGAAGCATCTTATCTTATCATGTTGCCTAGGAAGGTTTTCATCACAGCTGGGCCCAAGAATATGAGCTTTGACCCACTGGGCCTGTCCCAGTAAATATACTTTCATAAATGTCAGTTCAATTGTAGACTACACCTCGGATTTCAAATCTTGAAAAAAAGTTCACATAAGAGGAATAATAGAAAAGAGAGGAAATTGAAGGCTACTTCCCCAAAACATACAGAACAAAATGGTAGGGAAAACAAATGTTGGGGAAAAAAAAGAAAGCATAGAAGAATAAGCATGTATTCAATACACAGTCTTTAAAACAAAATCCCCGAAGTTCTACAGTTCTTAGATTCAAGACTGTGTCACAGTGTATTATAGAGATCAGCTTCAGTCTGGGTTATGTGGCTGTCTGCTGTGTCCACTTCTAGCCACATTTAAAATAACCCAGTTTTAATGTCCTGACGGCTGTGCTGTTCACAGAAATTCCTCTTGCTCTATTCACATCACGGGTTTAAACCACTTCCCCGTCTCTTTTAATGTACATCATGTTCCCCTCCCTGCACACGTGCTCTGAAATACTCTCTTAGGCAAAAGGACCCTCCCTTTCCAGAGTATTTTTACATGGCATGATGGTGCTCGATCTGCCCTGCAGCTCCTGATTGTTGGCGCTGGGCCAGGACTGCATCACACAACCGCTCGTCTGCAGTGCTGCTCCATCCCTCTCTCCACCACTTTCCAGACCACACCACAGTTCTAAGGCAGAAGTGAATGGTTAAGCAGGGGTTTCTTCAGCAGCCTTTTCCATGCAGGGGGTGGGCAAGAGTCTCTAATTTTCTTCACCACACTCACGGTGCTTTTTTTTTAGGTCTCAAGGCCAAACACCCACTAAACTCTTCACTGACTTCAGTAAGTTTTGGGAGATAAAAGGGAAAAATCTCTAAAGGGATCCATCTTTCAAAACAGAATGGGTTGAGGGATAGCAAGACAAAGGACAAGTTTCAGTATTTCTACATACACAGAAGACAATTACCTGGTAATTCAGAAATAGCATGAACTATCTCAGCAAAAGCTACATAAACCTTTATCCATATCCATATCCATATGCTCTTTCAGATGGCTTGTCATGTTTTCGTATGATTAGTATCTTTTTTGGTTCTTTCTTTGTGATCCTCAATTGACATCACAGACGGTTTACACGTAAGTCCCTAAAATGATGAAGAAAACCACAATCACTGTTCCAAAACCCCCAGGTTGTCCAGGGCAGGAACTGTCTTTGCTTTCTTGCAGATGCTGTGCAAGTGCAGTTTGGCACTGAGTCTCAAAGGAGGCTTCTCGGCACCACACAAGACAAGTAAGAAGAACAAAAGATGAAGCAGGAACTCGCTGACAATTTGCTATGTGACTAAGGGCAGATCCAAACACCCTTGTTCCTTGCTCTCCCTTGAGTGCCCTACTCATCAAGCCATGGTGCCTTTCTGAAGCAAATTCAGCCTCTTCAGTGGTATTTGATAATGTCTTAGGCTGTTATGGACCAGCAATGACATGATATTTGTTCAAAACTACTAACTGTTTTTATTTGTTATTTTGACATGTTCCTCTAAAATGTATATCATTTGCTCTCAGTTATTTCAGGTTCCTAACAAAAACAATAGGACACATAGGGCCAGCTCCCAAAACAAATTTCTGAAGGATGGGTCCTCTGTGACTTAAGGAAAAGGCTTAGCAAGCCCTGAAAATCTAACTTGCTGTCTCTTTTTTTCTTTTCACTATGGATAGCAAAGTAAAATAATTTTGTGAGCTTGAGGCTACACAACTCCAATTGCTATAATTACATAGCAAGGAATTTTACAATTGTACACTAAGTCAACTCTCTTACAGGGACTAATGCTTAAATTGCAACTTCTAGGTTGCTTAAAATAGGAAAAAGACTTTTGTGGTTAAAATATGTTTGCTATTAACTGAACCTAACCACAATAACTAACTTCTATTCACAATTTTTTCCTGCTATAAATTTGGGGTTGTTATTTTTGCTTTGGTTTTTAGGCTCAAACCTGGTTTCTGATTCTAGGATGGTCCTCAAACAGCCAAATCATAAAAAAGAGATTATGTGTTAGACTAGAGAAAAGGCTTGGTTAACTGGTGCATGTTAGCTAGTGCTGAGCTAATTTTAAGTTCCTTTTGCTACCTTATAAACAAATACTTTGGTATTAGACTTGTCTTACTAGATTCCTTACGTGTTCAGTTACGTTTATACTATAAACTCAAATTCCTGAAATACTGCAGGCCAGTTTTAGCAGAAGAAAAATGTAGCCTTAAAAGTTTGATGCAGTAATACTACTAGCAGTGAAGGTGAAGAAAAATAGGAATAAGATTTTGAAAACAGTACAAAGGCATAAATGTGAAATTGCACTGGTAAATAATTGATTCTTATTTTTTATTTGTAAAGGCCTAAACTATTTTACAGCAAGGATTTTGTCATCCAAATGACTTGATTTTCTTAGAAAAGATATTGAAGAGGCCCATTGGAAGAGAGATAAAGCTCTACAAACAGGAAAGGGTTAAAGCAGTCCTGGAGGGGCTGAACATGCCAATCTCACAGAAGTTTTATGAGATTGGCAAATATTCATATAGCCCCTCTCCAAACTAATGCCCTTTGCCCAAACAAAGGAGCATAGCACCCCAATTGTGGAGATTACAATGCACACTAGAAATGGCCCCTTTGCCCTTTTTAAGAGGGACATGCAGTGCCAAGCAGCCTAGAGAAAAACAGATTCCCAAGTTGTATCACACAATGTTCTCCTCACATTTCACTCAGCTTTTCCATCAGATATATGTGACTAAAGAATGGGGGACATGGGCACTTGGCCCCGCTGGTGCTCTGGAGATGCAAGATCATGAGTTTGGTAATTAATAGGCTTTCACTCTTTTAATGTGCTATACAAAACCAAGGGAACATAATAACCAAATCCTAGTTTGATGCTTTGTACTTTACACCCCTGCTCAGGTATATAAGGGTAGAATAGAAGTTACAGGTGAGGCAAGGGAAGTTCTTTTGGTGTAGTTTGCTAATGATGCAGATGAGGAAAGGTTTGGGTGTTTCTGCAGAGGTTTTTGTGCCTGTGCAGCTTTAGCAACTGTTCTACAATAGGGAAGAGTTCATTAAGATTTAGGAGTAAAAAGGGGAGATGAAAAATGACTGAACACATGATGAACACAGGTGTGAAATCAAGTTCCCGTGATTTAATAGATGACCATTCATTCCCGGAGCTACGGAAACTGACAGCATGCAGTGACTGAACCAATGCACTTGCAAAATAAAGTATGTAACCTAGCCTATTTCTTTTCATAAAGGTGCAAATTAAGATCATGCATGTGGCTCATTATCGCGGCATGTGGCTCAGATGACCGGGGTAATTACTGAACTGTGGTGACTCAGTCAACTTCTACCCATGGTAACAGGGAAATTATAGATCCATGTTTTGCTTCTGCTAATTCGTATTTTTGTTTCTCTACATACAGCTAGGACAGGCAGCTGTCTCCCATAGGCCATCTGCACACGTGGGGTTGGAGAGATGGGAACAGAAGCCAGCATTCTTAAATCTCTGCTGAGGACATGGGAATTAAGGGGAGACTTCAGGTTGTCACAGTGAGAGAAGATAAAGTTAAGGATGACTATAGCACAGGAAGTGTTCTGTTATGCACTGGGGTAAATACATAGAAACTGGTATTTTGATCAAAATGCAAAAGCCTTGGTAGACAAAGGTGGGCATTCACAGTGGTCTTCCACTCACGCAGTACAGAAAAGATGAGCATGTCTTTCACTCTTCTGTTACCTGCAAATTAATCCAGTCTCTGAATGTTTCACAGCATTTTCAACCTGCCTGGGATGGGGTTTCCTTGGATATGGCACTGCCAGCAGCCACATGCAGCTTCTGACCCAGATTTGCCAAGTCTTGCTTGCTGGGGAAGAAACTCTCACTTCTGGAGCCAGAGAAGCTGCTTGCATTTACTCAGTGTGGTTACTGAGCTGGGCAAGACACTTTCTGATGGGCAGAATATGCAGAAATACGAGCTCAAGACTGAAGGGGTGGGTTTGGGGAAAGGGGTGACCATAAAGCAGAACCTATGTGACTATCTCCAAGGCAGCCAGGTAAAAAGCCAAGTTAGGCAGCAGCTCAGTTCCTCACTCGAGTTTCTTCCTGTAACTTCACTCAGCCTGCTTGCTCCTGTCTCCTGGTCCCTGTGTTGGCTGCTGGCCTGACCTGTCTCTTGTCTCTGCCACCCTCCCACCGTGCCCAGGAAAGCAAGGTGGCACAAATGGAGAGGAGCGGAGAAACTCCTGAAATACCTGGAGAAGCCAGGCTGCCCAACGCCAGGCGCGCCGGGCTGCGGACACACACCAATAGTGCCAGCCAGACTCCCCCGCCTCCAGCCTGGTTCTGTTTTCACACACAGGTGTAGCAGTCGATATTCTGGGGAAAAGGCGTGAGGGGGGATATTCCTGAGACAGCGCACACAGATTTTAACGCGATGCCCACGTTTCCACGAACACTGTGCCGTTGGGCGCCCCGCACCGCCCGGGGAGTGGGGCTGCCTTCCCCGTGCTAGGCTCATTCCGCAGCAGGAAAACCCCGGGAGAAGCCTGCCTTGCCTTGTCTTGCCGTGCCGTGCCACGGCCCTCCAGCCGCTCTCCCTGACCAAAGCCGCTCGTAATTTTAAAAGTTGTTTCTGCTGCCTGCGAGAGAAGAAAAATATATCTGTATGAACAGAGGTGACGAGAAACAGGCCGTAGGTGGTAGAGCCAGGGCTGGGCAGGATGTGAGGCTGAGGAAAAGCCTCCGCTCCCCGCGGGGCTCAGTCTCGGGCACAGCTGCCTGACAAGCACTGGGTTTGCCAAGTTGGTGGCAAAAGAGACGGAGGAGGGTCCTGGGAGCTGGCGCCGGCGGGGGTGTTTGTCCCTCCTTTCCCCCGCCTGTAACCCCATCCGCTCCTC